>QRDG01001618.1:0-248610 GCA_012064385.1 Puccinellia tenuiflora
GGTACATATTATTGGATTAAACATTCCAAATCACATATTCTATCCCAACTTCTAACATGTCACTTTGGTTTTTCCTAAATCGCTTCAGCCAAACAATAATGCATTCAATATACGTGCAATGGCCATTTTGTGTCGAAAATGCCGTCGATGATATTCCATCAGGACAATGGGAAAGAAAAGAAGAAGTAGTTTACTTGTTCATTACCATCACAAAAGTGACATGTTCTCTTGGATTTACCACCTCTATGTAACAAAGCATTTCTATAGTCAAATAGTTTTTCTAGCACAAACAAGGGGAAAAAATTATACATGGAGAAATTTGAGTCTCCATGAAAGTTCATATGGAACCATCCATGTTTCATACCATATTAGAAATATTTCTTACTAAAGTTTCCTAATCATGGGAGCAGATGGATTAAGTTGTAGGCTCTTCATCCAGAGAATAGTCATTAAATATTAGTATTAATTTATAGGTAGATGAAAGTACCATATGCATATTGCAAGATGGCAATCATCCACCTCAACTCTCCCTTTTCCCACCCACATACACATCGAGAGAAGTTAGGTCAGTCATCAATCGTTGTATCCTTCATTGCATAGTGATGCACCAATCAATCTAGTGGAAAATATATAGAACATTATAGGCATGATCATTTGGCCATTTTTCTGAAATATTCTCGTTTTCAGACCCCACAAATCGAACTGCTATCCCAACCACTATCATGTTTTTCTACAAACCCTTCGGTCAAACATTAACACATTCATCAAAATGTACAAATCCCGTGTCGAAAGCACAACTAATGATGATCCAGCTATCTAGCTAGTGGCCGATGCATAGAAAAGAAGAAATGGTTCCTTGGATCATTAGTCCCACGAAAGAAATTTTATCATATTTATCACCACTATATAAGCATCAAAATATCTCTGGTTCAGTTTTTTAGAACTAACCTTGGGACAGTTCTATAGAAAGGAATTTTTATTTCCGTAGAAAATTTGTGTGATACCATCTCATGATTTTGCATATCTTAGTAGAAATTTCTTACTAAATTCACCTATACTAGACATACTAATATGTCAGCCTCTTCATCAGAGAATAGTCCTTATTAACCCTAATGTGTTTTCTATTTCAATTGTCAACACTTAATCTCCGAAATGTGAGTAAGTTAAAACCACATGCAAAATTATTTTTGAAAATAATAATTGATCCATGACTATATATAGTATGGGGAAGGTAATGGAAAAATTGTCATAAGAGAACCGTTGACCTTCCGATAATCTAGTGTTTCTTCCATTCCCAACTTTGACCCCATAACCAGACCAAAAATGCTTTAACATCCATCAACCCTTGTCTAGACTTTGAATACCCACTATGGATTTGACATGTCCTCGGGTCTGATGTGTCACGTGCTTCTTAGTAAGGCATTATTTCCACATTACCCTCTTTGTTGAAGATTTTCTAGGACCACATGGAAATTAAAAAATATTATTTTGTCTAGATCCATAATGGAAAACCCTCACTAGAAAATTTCACTTCTCAACACTCCTTATAATTCTAGTCCTATACATATCAACATTTTTCTGACACCCAAAGATATCATCTAAAAAATAGAGCATATGTTTGAACACTAGAAAGAGAGGGGCGATTAAAATTGTTCAACAACCAATAAATTTACTTGAAGATACACATATTAGGAAATTGAAATTTATAGATCAAATATTAATATTATTTTTCAGCAGGAGGAAAGTAACATCTCCAAAAACAAATTGACACAAAAATAGTAGGGAAGGTCCCTACTGTGTCATTTTATATTTAATGAAATCGGGGAAGATATTTACAATGGATGTCTATCTGTCACCCTAAGATAGTTTATAAAGTATCAAGCCATGCTTGCATGCCCTCCTTTGGACTAGGCCTAGCTCTATGCATTATTATTACAAATGAGTTTTTGAAATGAGCTAGACATGAGTTAAGAGTGGGAATTCTTTTTCTAAAAATATAACTATTTCTTTGGTCCCATATGCTCCAACAGCTAGTGATTAGGATTTCCATGATGATGAAAGAGGTTGAATATCTTGTTTGGCATCGTGTATCACAGAGTTGAGGTCCATATCAGAGTTCTATTCAATCCTCATAGCCCACCAAAGCTCTGTCTGAAATGCAGTCGAAGAAGAGATGAAATATTGATTCTTCAAGGCATGTGTCACATAATATGCAGTCATAAAATTCCACATAAAAATTCTTCCTTTTCATCATGTCTTTAGTGTTGATCTTGCCATTCATCATTAGCCATGCAAAAAATTTATGCTTTGTCAAGCAGCATGTCTTCCATATATCCAATATGCATTTTTGGTGGGATGGGTTCCAATAAGAGCATTGTAGACTTTTTTTGTGATATATTCCACCCCATAGAAAATTCCAAGTATCATTTTCATCAGTATGATCCAAAGAATCCAACTCTTCTTCCAGCTCATGCAGTTGCTCATGTGTAATCTCAGATAGAGGTAACTGGAATAGGTCGTAAATGTTGGCTGAATGATAAGTCATACCTTGCTCCATTGCAATGTTCTCATTCAAGGCAAAAGAGTGCATTTGAGGTATTTGTTTTCCCTAATAGCACCATTCCAAATATCCTTCCACAATAGACTGGTCTTGCCATTTCCAATATTACAGGAAGCAATGCCTCTGTAATGGTCAGTTAATGCAAGACAATCTCTCCACCAGAATGATCCTCTCGGGGTGGTGGCATGAGGAGTGGAGCTAATATTATTGTAATAAGCTTGCCAAATTAAGTTGACCCATGGAATATCATAGTGATAGTAAAATTTGTGTAGGTTCTTCATAAGCAGAGCTTGTTTCTGAATTCTAAGATTGATCACACCAAAACCACCTTTGTTTCCTTAGGCCTGTCAACCATTTGACATTTTAGCCAAGCATTTACCTTGCTTATGGAGTTTTCTTTTCCACTCCAGAGTAGCTGCCTTCCACTTTTTGTTCAAAATGGACAATAATTGTTTCAGGAATTTTGAGGCTGCACATGGCATACATGGCAGCGAGGAGACCACCTGAATTATGCAGGGAGATTAGTATTTCCAGTATAGGATAATAAAGATGAAATGCCAAAGAATAATCTTCTATCCAATCTTGACACAATTGGCATTAGGCTTTCCACTGTTGGTCTATTAGTTCCAAGTGGTAAGTCCTAAATATGTAAATGGGGAGGCTTTTTCCACTCTGCTCCAAATCTATTGGCAAGGTCCTGTGCTTGGGTGTTGTCTATGTTGATTGGCACCAATGTTGTTTTTATGAAATTTACCTTGAGACCCATAGAGGTGCCCAAAATCCTACAGAATTAGCTTCAACTTATCCAACTGAGTGGGGTCCCAGCAGGCATGATCATGAGGGTGTCGTCTGCATATTGGATGATAGGATTATTTTTGTCCATAATCATGAGGGACTAGTAGCTCAATATCACCTTTGGTTCCGGCCCAGGCGTCATTGATGGCAAGCTTGGAGAAGTTCAGCTATGAATACATATAATAATGGAGATAGGGGATCCCCCTTGCCTAACTCCTCTCCTACATTTTAATCTTCTTTGCCTGGTACTCCATTTAGTAAAACAGATGTAGAGGTTGTATTTAATATATTAATTGACAAGTGCAATCCATTTTAGGTTTCCAAAACCTTTTTGCCCTTTAACATCTCAATGATTGCATTTGTATTTCCCACTTTGTCAAATGCTATTTCAAAATCAATCTTTCAGAATTATAATTGGCCTCTGGACCGATGGCAAATATGCAGATATTAAAACAACCATGCAATGGAATCTTGAATGGCTCTTCCTTTTATAAGCCATATTGGTTTTGATGGTAATCAAAAAAAAATTGCAAGACGGTAATCATCCACATCCCGCCTCTCCCTCCCCTACCCACATACACATCCAGATGAATAGTTTGTCCAATAAAAAATCCTTGCCCCCTTCAATACAACAGAGAACCACCAATCAATCTAATAGTAAATAATATAAAACATAATAGGCATGCTAATTTGGGCATTTTTCTAAAAATATTATTGGCTTTTTCAAATCCCAATCACACATCCTATTACCAACCAGGGCAACGGGGTTATTTTTTCTAAAACTCTTTAGTAAAACATTAATTTATTTCTAAACATGTGAAATTAAAGTTTGGTGCCAAAAAGCATAACCAACGAAAACAATCATGGGAAAAAATTTAATAGGCATAGGATTTTTTTACTTCCATAGAATTTTTTTTTCCATGTCCTTAATTAGTAGAAATATTTCTCATTGAAGTTTCCCAAACTTAGTAGCAGCCAGACTAAGATGCCAGGGTTTTTATTCAGAGAATAGTCCCTAACCCTATTATGTGTTCTTTTTTCAATTTGCTACTATTACTCTTTGCAAATGTGAGTAACTTAAACCACATGCAAACCCTCAAACTTTAGTAGTGATATGTTTGATTCATGAAGATTGTATATTAGTCTAGGGAAGGTAATGGAAAAGTTGTCATAAGAGAACCATTGATCTTCCATAATATAGTGTTTGCTACCGTTCACAAACTTCGACCTTGAAACAAGATCATAACAAGGGCTTTAACCTCCATTAGCCTCTAGCAAAACTTTGAGTTCCCATTCTGACTTTGACATGTCCTGGGGTTAGATATGTTGGGTGATTTTTAGTTAGGAATTAATGCCACATTACCATCTTCCATTAAGATTTTACATGACCACATGAAAATTAAATCAACTGTTATGATGTCTAGATCCATAATGATAAATCCTCCTTGGATCTTTTTCACTTTTCACTACTCCCCATAAATCTAGTCGTATAGAATCAACCTTTTTCTGACACCCTGGATCTCATCTAAAAACTAGAGCATGTACATATGGAAATTATAAATGGAGGGGTCGATCAAAATTCTTCCAACACCAATAAATTTCACTTTAAGATAGTCATAAGAGGAATTGAAAATAATCAGAATTAGATTTATTACTACCATTTGCAGGAGCAGGAAAGTAGCATCAGCATATTGCAAGATGGAAATCATCCGCCTACCGCTCTTTCCCACCCACATACAAATTGAGATGAGAAGTTAGCAGTGTTATCCACCCATCAATCTAATGGAATATATTAAAAAATATAATGGGCTTGCTCCATTTTGTCATTTTAACCAAAACATTCCTGATTATTTCCACAAAATCATGTATTTTTTATAAACCCTTCAGTCAAATATGAATGAATGCATCAACATGTGTAATTATCTGGTGCCAAAATCACAACTAATGATGATTCATCTCTATCTATCCAATGGTTAGTATACACAAAAAGAAGAAGTGAGTCATTGCTCCAACAAAATAGACACTTTCTCAAATTTGTCACCACTATGCATCAAAACATTTTTAGTTAAGCGGGTTTTTTTGACCAATCATGGCAGAGACATGTTAGCTTTTCCACGGAAAATTGTATGACACAAGGCCATGATTTTTCATAGCTTAATAGAAAGTTCTCTCCCTTATGTTTCCTGAACTTGGATCAGAGACAACTAATTTGTAATGCTCTCGATTCAGACACATTTTCACACATGGTACTGAACATGAGCCAGCCAGACTAATCTGTTGTGCTCTCCATAAAAGAGAAACATTTTCAGACATTGTTTAAAATGTGTATGATCTCTAGATCTAAAATTACTAGCCCTCTCTGGTCCCTTCTAACTTGACACTACTCAAAAAAAAATTCTTACCATGTAAATATCGTTCCTTTCTGTATCCCCCTGAGGTATAATATTATAATAATATGTATAAATGGATATTTTCCCCTAAAAAATATTTCTATTTCCCACCTTTCCATCAGTAACTCTCATATTCAAGTTCAGTAATTTTTCTCATCTACAGTACACTTAAGTGGAGTATATATGAACTTTTCCACTATATATGCGAAATCTCCTGAAGTAACAAAATTTCCATTGTCTTGTCGCACCATCCAAACTTCATGTTTATGAAAATTATTTTCAATTGTCACATTTCCTCAAATAGGCATGGTAGGAATTCAAGGTTTCTGGCTTACACTACAACACCTCTAGGTCCCTCTAGTGCAAGATATCAATCATGCAACTTCTCCTTCCTCTCCCCTCACCCTCCAAACCACACACGTGGCACATCCATATAAGGAGTTAGGCGACTCGACGGCCATTGTATGTTTCTAGACATAAAAAATCCATTAACTCGAATCACGATCAAGAGCACATCAACGGCTAAATCGAAACTTATAGAACAAATCTAGATGACCATACTACCCCTACAATCTATCAAAGAAATTTGGTGTGAGTCTAACCCGGATGAGCTTAAGAACTCTGTAGCCATCTGGCGACCCCGCGCCATGGCCTCCATAATCTCCTTTTTCACCGGCACCGCTCCGTGCCTGTCTATATACCAGACAGCAAACTCGTTGGAAGCTCCGGGGAGCCCGAGCTGGCGGATCTCCATGACACATCTGTAGACGAGTTCGATCGCGTCACTGACCGACATGTAGTCACGGTAGCCCGCGTCGAGTACGGCCTTACAGCCGGGCGCGCCCGGCCCCACAGCTCCGTAATCGACCTCGGGGTCGGGGCATGGGGCCGCACGCACGACACCACTGGCGGAGCTCAGTTGTGGCCAACCTGGGCCCACGGCCCCGCCCAGGTTTTTTGCAAGAAAAAAATTACCTAGTAGTATGCAGCACATACGGCCCAGCCCATCAGCACATACGACCCAGTTTCCTCACATCTCCTCTCCCAGTTTTCTCACCTCACGAGTCACGGCCTCTCCTCTCCACTGCTGCTCCTCTCCCAGTTTTCCTCTCCTGCTCACGGCCATGGAGGGAGCTGGCTAGGCCTAGTGATTTGGGCACGAATTAGACAAGAAAAGAAAGAGAATAGGGGGGGAATCGGTGGAGGGCAGGCTGCAGCAGCGCCGCCGCGCCTCCCGGAGCTAGGGGCCGGCCACTAGGCGTCGCCTCACGGCCCGGGCACGGCCGCACGGCCACGGCGCATCGGCCGGAGTTCTAGCAGCTGAAAATCGAACCTGCTGGACTGAATTGAGCCTCATTCTTCTTCAATTTCTCCCTGCGTACACATCTCTTGACTGAATATTGCTGTGTAGCTTCTTTTGGTATAGCTTCTTTTGTTTAGTAGTAATTATATATATATATATATATATATATATATTATATATATATATATATATATATATATATATATATGATGTATGCATGTGTTTATGAACAAAATGGTGTTGGTGTAGAGCAATTTTTTGTGCTTTCTTATAGTCTGGCCCGCCCAGAAATTATTTTTGAGCTCCGCCACTGCACGACACAGTTCATGCTGGCGTAGTTAGTGGGCGTGTTGTATCCCACGGCCACGACCTCGACGGCGTAACAGTGGCGGCTGATCAGCCCATGCGCGACTTCGGCGACGGAGGCGACAGTCGGGTACGGGAACCTTGGCTAATTCCTTCCATGTACGCATCGCCTTCGCCAAGTTGACACTGCAAAGTGAACACAAGCGGGAAAGCGGCTGAGATTAGATTAGAAAGCAGTGGACAGGTGGATCGAAACGAGGCGAGACGAGACGAGGCGGGCGGATCTCGATCCTCACCGGTCCTTGTCGTCGCCGGAGATGGCGAGAAATCTTGTGGGCGTCGAGCGGCACGATCGGGGTGCTCGACGCCACCAGCGCGAAGCCAGATCCAACCACGCCGAACACGCAGCTGCCAGAGACGTCACCCATCGCCGCCGCCGACTGCCGCCGCCACACGCTTGCTAGCTGTCCTCAGTGAGCTTCGGAGGGTCTTCGATCGAAAAGTGGCAAGTAGTTACTGGTCTGCCCTAGGCGGCGAGGACAAAGTGACGAGGGGCTCGTTCGTACGGTGTTCGGTCCGAAGAACGCCTTCACGCGTGCACCGCACCTCTACGTACGTACGTGGTCCCAGACCCCGGTACATGACACGCTACTCTGTTCGGTAACTATTTTTTCACAACATATTGCAACATTCGGACGTGCCAGATCACTTTATTTCACAGAAAAAACTCAGGTAGATACATACATAACCGCGTACAAAACATGCTCATACATACTCCGTACATGTACATAGCATCTCCTCTTCCTCTGGCTATGCCGGCCATTTATTCCCGTCACATGTACAGGCGCCGACACGCACTGCATGCACAAAGCCTCGCTCGAGGTCGTCGCGCGATCGCTCACATGTCGGAGACATCGCCGCCGTGGCGCCGCTGCTGCTGCGGGCCGCGGAGGAACACGGTCTCCGTCTGCGCGCCGATGACCCTGTCCGCCGCCTCCCTGCCCTGGTCGCCGAACACGAGCGCTTTGGCCGCACCGTCCAGCTGCTTCAGCAAGCTGTTGCCGCCGGCCAGGAACACGTCCTCGTCGTGGTCGGTGCCCACGCCGAAGCAGATCACGGCCAGGTTCCCCTCGTTCCCGGCCACGAGCGTCGTCGGGTGGCCCGCGGGGACCACGATCACTGACCCCTCCTTGATCTGGGCCCTCACCTGCCTGTAGCCTCTCGACTTCTGCTTCTGCTGCTCTTCCTCCCCCTCTTCCTGCTCCTCGCCTCTCCTGCCATGTGATCACGGCGCTCCGACCGGCCGGAGCCGGACTCGTGCGGGCACGCCATCTCGAAGTAGCCGCTCCCCTCCACGACCACGGCGATCTTGGTCGCGCGGGTGGAGTATCTCGGCGCCGTCATCGACCCCTGCATCACAATTCACAACACACAATTCTTCAGTATCGATCGATCAAGTCGTGTGATGATAACGAAACTAGCTAATGATCTGCGGATGCTTCACGTACGCGGGTGATGTTGGCGAGGCCGACATCCATGTCGAGGTCGCGGAGGTGGCGGCACTCGTCGCCGGTGATCATGTGCATCCTGCCGTGGCTGTTCGAGTAGCGGGGGCCTCTGGCCGGGGAGGCTGGCCGGCTTGATCTCCTCCTCGGATTCGGAACCGGACCCTCCACGGCCGCCGTGTCCTCCCCTGGAGCACGACCTGCTCAGCTCCCGGATCTGCTCCTCGGAGGCTTGCCATATCTCCCCCTCGCTCTGCCTCTCGAAAGCCTTCTCCACTTCCTCCCCGGCGTGACTGCCAAATACATGAAAATTTCCACCGAATTAAGATCGAGATGAAACTAGTGCTTGATCTGCTGAAAAAATAAACAGTGCCGCTGTGCCGGTGATCGGATGCGTACGTTGAATGCCGCCTGGAGAACCTCGTCGCTGAAGGCGCTGAAGAAAGACTCCGGGCCCTCGCCCCCAACAGGGAAGAACTCCTGCACATGCACGTACACATCATATATAATGGGGTTGTACTACGAAATTGCACAAGAGATCGAGAGCGTGCGTGAGTGCTCCGGCCGCCGCCGCTGACCTCGAAGCGGCCGGGCGTGGAGACGGGTTGAGGAGCATGACGACGCGGAGCCACTTGGAGCGGTGCGTGTTGGCGGAGTACACGATGGAACCCGCCGGGATGACCATCACGTCGCCCTCCCTGACGCAGAACGACTCCCGCTTCCCCTTCCTCAGCAGCACCAGCACGCCCTCGCCCTCCTTGACGTAGAAGACCTCGTCGGCGTCGTAGTGGCTGGGCTGCAGGAACGCGCGCGGCGCCGCCTCCAGGTACGCCACGCGGTAGTCGCCGACGGAGCCGCGGAGCAGCTCGTGGTCGAACCGCTGCAGCACCCTGAAGTGGCCGTGCTGGGTGCGCGTTCCAGGGACGGAAGCTCTCCTCGCCGAAGTGGTACGGCCGGCCGCCGCCGCTGGACCGCCCCCCTTCGTGTCCTTCGTGCCGATGTTCTTCCCGTCCTCCTTCCTCCCGCCTCCTCATCCCTGCCTCCTCCTCCCTCGACGCGAGTGCGAGGGAGAGGCAGAGGCAGAGGACGAAGGCTAGCGCGAGCAATGGCGATCTTGCTGCTGCGGGCTTCATTGTGATCGATATGATGTTGGATTGTTGGTGATCCCTGGGAGAGTGAGTACGTTGTGGTATATATAGGGGGTGGCGAGGAGGACGTGGAGCCATGCATGCGCGCGGCCAGGTGGAGGTCGGGGTGCGTACGTGGACAGAGCATGCGGCAGAGGCACCGCATGCATGCATGGTGACGTGGTGGCATGCGCCATGCACGTGATGCGAGATAGCTGGCCTGCATCGAAGGGATGACGCAGACTGAGAAACGGACAAACTGAGAAGAGACACTGGAGATTAGACGGAGTGGCTCGGCGACGAACTTCTGCATCGGCGGAATGGATTCTTTGCTGAGAGATATGCTCGGACTGAAACAACTACAGCTGCGAGAGCCTTATCCAGCTTTTTTTTCTTTGCTGAGAGCCTTATCCAGCTTGTCACTGCCTGCATATGTACTCATGCAACGATCACCGTGCATGTTGAGCAAAATTTTCTTTCAAATTCATGTTGACGAAATATGAAAGCTAATTAGATACAGTCTTGCTATTTTAGATGACTACTGAGAGATTGTTTTATCTGAATCGACGCTAAGAACTAACTAATTTAACGGTATTCCTCAAAAAATTATTTCCATTGCTAATTGGGTATATACTAATGCAATTTTCAGTAATTCGAGAAATGCCACTTTCAATTTAATAAAATGCCATCAGAACTTCCACATACTTCTATATGTGTCATTTTTTTTTTTGAGAAAATCTATATGTGTCATTAGAGCCATTTAAACCCATATATTCATAGATACATGTCTCATATTTATTTCCAATTTTCCAAGGGACATAAATGTCATTACATGATGCCCTTTTCTTCTCTTACTCCTGTTATATTACTGTAGACGCGGCGCGACGTCGCTCCCATTTTCCGCTACAGCCGGTCGCGGCTACACCTCCCCGCCCCAGACGATTGTCCGTCACCCCCCCCCCCCTCCCCCGCGCGCGTTGCACCTGACGACGGAAGATTATCAAATAGGCCCAACAGGCTAATTTATGGACCAAGTGAAGGTGAAACTCTAATAAGCCCACACAAGAGCAAGGAGGCCATCCTTGGCCGAGTAGATTCCTAATCCGGACTACGAATTGCCGACCCCACCGAAGAGTCGAATAACAGGCTTGCCAACCATCGAGGCCAAAGATGACTCGTTCCAACAACGCAATGAAGGCTAACATTACCAAGTTATCAAGATTAGGTTACTAGTTGGTGACACTAGGGATAATTTCTTATTATCGGTGAGATAGTGGCTAGTAATTGTCCTAACTCAGCTATTGCCCCTATATAAGACTTTGTGCCTTGTGAGAGGTGCGGTCCACAATCATGACACGTTATTCGGGACTTCTAAGTCATACCACGAAGATCGGTCCTCCACGATATGTGTTGTAGGCATGCGCCACACGTGTGGCACAATGCATTCGACAACTACCTCCTTAGGCGCGAAGAGGATGACCCCACATTCATTCCAAGCTCCAAACATGTCTACCGTTCGGTCCACACGGACGAAGAGTACTTGGGCGTGCGCGAGAAATTGCGTAAGCGTTGTAAGACGAACACGAGGCTTAGTGCCGCCTCAAAACGACAAAAAGAGGGGTTTCGACTCCTCAAGTTTGTGCCTAAATGCACTGAAACCAATCAAGGGGAACCATCTGAGTCCCCATAGGTATAATCGCTTCGTTTCAGGATGTTCCACGACTCCTTTCGAGGACATCGAAGACTAGTCTTCATTGGAGGACTTTGCGTCTAAAAAGGATCACCAAAAGAAGATCATCGTTCGGGAAGACCAAACAAGCTTGGAGCCTAGAACCAGACCAGGTCACAATGCACCAAATGGCTGTATCGTGGCTGAAATGGGACGTTAGATCATGGCTTTATCGCTGCGCCACAATGTCATGTAACTATCACACACATTGGACATGCTACTCCCATCGTGTCGGACATATAAGCCAGCGGAGGACACCCCTACAAGAAACATTTTTTTAGATAAAAGGCACACAAGTGCCCAGCTTTAAATTAATAAAGCCCACAACGGAAGGTTTGATACAAAGATGTTGTGAACCAGGTTACACACAAAGATACTACAGCAACATAAGCAAAAGACATGAGAAAAGTCCAGTTGGAGATATCGATGCCCTCTAACATGAACGAAGCACCAGGGAGCGACGAAGGAGGATCTTGAGGTAGAAGCATCGACAACGAAGTGGTCATCGCTGTCTGCACCAAGAGGAAACACGACATTGTCTAACCACACTCTTCCATGAACGGAGAGGGACCCCTGCCCCCTCGCCCTGGCTTGAAGGGCGCCGCACCGCCGACATTGAGAAGCTCACACTGAGCAAAGAGTGGACCAGGAACCCGGCTGTCCCTAGGCTAGAACAGAGCCCAGCCGCATGCTGCAACTAGCTCACCTTGAGAAGTCTTGTCGCCAACCACGGATCCACCCCACGAAGAGATAAGCTGCTGGATGAGGACGGCGATGAGAAGATTCGTTGAAGAAGAACTGCCACGGTAGAAGTCGGAGAACCACCTGCAAAGATGAGCACCGTGCTCCTGCCGTCTCGCGACCACGCTCCAAGCGGGGGGAGAGGAACCCTTCCTCTCCCTGCCTAGGTATGAGGGCACCGATCCTCCGGCGAGCGGGCGTGAAGAACGAACAAGGAACAACAAAAAAGACGCAGGGAGGGACCCAAGTGAAGGGGTCGTTGCATAGAAAACAAAAATTTTCCTACGAAACAAGCGGAAGAAACCCCAAGGATCTAGATCTATTAGACGAAGGTAGCGAAGATGAGATCCAATCTCTTACCCTCGAAGAATGTTCATAGCATTTTGTCGATGCAGGGGTTGGTCTGTCGATCCCTGCAACTAGACTCATCTAGTCGCGAGGAGATGTATTATCCACGCGATCCAATCCGATGGAGCACCGCACGAGCAGCGCCTCCACGGTATCCACACGTACGGCTCGATGTAGACGTCCTCTCCTTGATCCCGCAAGCGAGAAGGACGTGGCTAGATGGATCTCGGCACCACGACGGTTGTGGTGGCGTTGATGGTGGAGAAATTCCTGCAGGGCTTCGCCAAGCGGCTGCAGGAGAGAGGAGGGAGAGGAGAGGGAGGCCGGCGGCTAGGGTACAAGGGTTGTCGTGGGGTTGTCACGGCAAGTCCTTCCTCTAGGAAGGTGAGTTCGGGGGCCATCAATGCTTGAAGTACGTAGGAGAGATTAATCTCGCCCAGGGACACAGATTTACCCAGGTTCGGCCCCTCTTGGTTAGAGGTAAAGACCTACTTCCTGCTTCTCTTTATTGCTCTGGATCTAATATCGATTACAGGGTTCCGGCTCCTCTCTGGGGATCCGGCGACTTGGTGTTTCTCTCTACTGGTTGAACTTGTCGAACTAAGGTCCAGGACCCTGCTTATAAAGGCTACCGGGTCCCTGGACTTACAGGTTACACCGAGTCACACTAGAACACGGAGTCCTACTCTACGTCTTGGTCTTCCAAGTTAAGGCTCCGGGTTGTACTTGGACTCCTTTCGGACGAGTCCTCTCTTCATCATGGGCCTTGATCGACTTGTCTTCAGCCCAGCCCATGTGACTTGATACGTGACTCGGCTTTGGCCTTCTTGGTCTTGGCGGGTCTACTTTCCGGGTCCATGGGCCTACCTATAAGTATCCCCCCATCAGTAGCCCCCGAATTTATCTTGGGCGCAGCTTGGCGACTTCCTCCAACTCATTGGTTCGACTCCCTGGGTCGACTCCTTCCACTTGAGCCACAGGCTCCAAGTCGCTTGCTGCTGGCTCCAAGATGAATTCCTGCATAAAAACATAATACACACACAAAATGAGTCCATCCTTTTCCTTGTTCAAGCCACCACTCTTGCCTTTGTACTAACAGGCCGAGTCCTGCCGTGACTCTTGCGAACAAGGGATGAATAACTTGACTTTCACTATCACAGGACTCGCCATTCTAGGACAAGCCGGCCTCTTCCACTTCTGTGACTTTGACTTTTCTCTGTTATGTCCTTTCTGACTGTTATCCGATGAATCGTTTATCACTGAAACGTTATCCACAGTTTACTGTGGACCCACTCTGTAACTATCTAGGGTTTTACCCCCTTTATAAATATTGAAGGGTTAGGTCTCGAGGCTTCACTTGTCCCTTCAGCTCAAATCCTCTCCTTTCTCTTTGCGCTCAACCTTTCCCGCGCTCAGCACACACCGCCCGCACGCCATGGCACCCAAGCGCGCAAAGACCGCACCCAAAGCCAAGGCCTCCTCGTCGGGCAGGACGGTGGACATTGCCGCCGCGGCCGCCGCCACCGCAAAATCCTCTTTCAAACGCTCGATTTCTGCCGATTGGGGTGGATCTACGGTCACGGCCGAACAATTGAAGACACATCGGCTCACAGGTTTGATTCCTTCCAACGCTCAAGCTCGAGCCCCAGGGGATGAAACTGTTCCCGCTCCCGCTAAGGGCGAGGTAGTGGTTTTCACGGAGCATCTGTTCCGCGGTTTTTCTCCCCCCGGTGATCTTTTCTTCCGCCAACTCCTCGATCTCTATCACTTGCGGATTCATGATCTGGCTCCTAATTCCATTCTCACTCTTTCCAATTTCGTGACTTTGTGTGAGGATTACCTCCAAATTAAGCCCGATCTCAATCTCTGGCTTGAACTCTTCTACTGCAACCCTCATCCCGAGACTTCTGGGGGCCCTCTCCTCCAATGTGGCGCCGTTGCTCTTCAACGGCGCCTCCACTCTGTCTTTCCCAAGCCAGTCTTCCCCAACCGTATCAAGGACTGGCAGAAAACCTTCTTCTACTGCAAGGATACCTCCCCTGCAGGTGAACCCAAACTTCCTTCGTTCTCCGAGGATCGCCTCCAGGCGACTCCTCTTATGAAAGCTAGGTGCTCAGAGGCCGCCCGGCCAAGAGTCGAGTCTCTGATCACTCGAATCCGGGCCCTCTTGTCTCATAACCTGGAAAACATGGACCTGGTCCGCTGTTGGACCACTTGGAGAATCCAGCCTCTGAGCCCTAGGACTCGGTTGATATGCTCATACACTCGTTGCGCTGGCGATGACCTCCGGGTGACGGAGCAACTGTCTGATGGACCCGAGCTTGGTCGGCTTATCAAAAAGCTGACTGGAAGGCCGGTGAAGGACCAAGCCCATTTTGGGCTCCAACCATTTTGCTCTACCAACCCGGCTCCCGACGTAAGCCTCACTCTCTACCTTATTTCTATCTTGATCTCATTTGTATTGCTTACTAACTCACTTTTGTTGACTCTGTTGCAGCTCACCGACTCCTTCTGGAAGCCGGCCTCTGGAGCTGGCACTAAAAATAAAGCTGAAGCCGAGGCTGAGGCTGAGGCTGAAGAGGAGATTCCTGCCACAGATCAAACTGCTGTGGCAGAAGATACTGACAATGATGACGAGGAGTCCTCGCAGGAGACTCCTACTGAAGATGATGCTGCCGATGAGGAATCCTCGCCAGAGGCTCCAACTGAGAACATTATTGAAGGGGAGTCCTCTCAAGAGGCTCCCATTGTGGAGGAGATTGACGATGACGAGTCCTCTCCAGAGGCTCCCGTCACTAGACAAGCTGACACCACTTCTGCTGCTGCTCAGCCATCGCTGTCTGAAGAGTCCTCAGCCAGGAGTCACTCTTCTTCTTCCCCAGCCTCTAACAATAATGGGTCTCGAGAGGCTGTTCCCAAGGTACCACTCTCACGAGTCCTTGGGTCCTCTCGCTCACCTACTAAGCCTGAGGAACACATGCAGAGTGTTATCGCCGCCAGGAAGAGGAAGCTGCGCTCCGATGGGCCTGCAGACGCTCCTGAGCCTCTGCCAGTCTCGCACCAGCGGAAATCGGCTTCTCCTCCCCACAAGGACGACTCCTATCACTCCGGGATGTCAATGCCTTCCTCAAACTCTCAGGCCTCCTTGGACCTGGAGACCAATGTTGGGTAAGACTCCTTTATTTCTGTACTTGTATTGAGATGACTTCTGCTTTTTCCCTTTTCACTAAGTCTGATGCTGACTTCTATCTTTGTATATCTCAGGGCTCGGCCTTGTGCTAAAGTGACCAAGCTCCCAGGCATGGTTGATGTTACCTCTGGGCGTGGACATGTCCCTCCTTCGGCCTCTGAAACGACCAGCACGAGGACAGGTCCTTCCATTACTGCATCAGCTGGTGCAACTACAACTCCTACCATTCCTGAGTCCCCTTCAAGGACTCGGGCGGCGACTCCAACAATAGTCCAGCCCTGCTCTGGTGCTGCGACTCCTGATACTGCGCCTCAAAGTCATCCGGCTCCTGTGAAGCCGACTCCTACAACTTCTCCAAATATCAAGGTCAAGTCATCAACTGACTACAGCCGACTCCGGGTGGCTGATAATATGTCGTTTTCTGAAGCCTTTGCTGAAGCCATTGACTTGAACGATCAATCTGCAAGGCTGAAGGACGATGAGCAAGCTGCTCTTAGATCTCTCCATATGATTCACAATGTAAGTTCTTTGACTTCTACTTCTTTATGCTTTCCTGGCATCATCCTATCCCAGTAGCCCCCAAGCACCTGTCTGTGGTGACTTGTGCCTAGGATAGGTGCTTTGATTTGGAACTGAACTCAACTGCTTTATAGGAAAATTTGCACACTGTAGCCCCCAAGCGCTGAGTCCTTAGCTCTATTAGGACTCGGGGCTGCTAATTAACTGTCTGTCGGGTCCTTAGACCCAAAAACTTTTTTCCACGAGTAGCCCCCAAGCGCCGAGTTGTCAGCCTGCGACGACTTGGAGCTACAAATATATGTAACTTACTGATACTTAACTTGAAAAAATTTCTGCTCTGCGAGTAGCCCCCAAGCGCCAAGTTGTTAACTTGTGACGACTTGGAGCTCATGAGTTCTATACTTGACTTGTGAAGCTTACTTGTGCTTTATGGCTTGTGATTGCAGTGCATTGTCTCCAAGATGAAGAGAGACATGAAAGAGCTTGAGGACCAAGCAGCTGCCAGTGCCAGGTCTGCCGTGGCCGAAAAAGAACGCTCCCTTCAGCTTGAGAAGGATCTGAAGACCTTATCTGCTCAACTGGAGCAAGTTGAAAAAGAATCTGCTGAGGCCAAGAAGATTGCCCAAAAGGCACATAATGACTTAAAGGCTGTCTTCGACACCTGCCGCAAAGGCATTGGGGCCATGTGCCAGCATATATTTGGTAAGCTTTAAAACTTTGCTTGCCTCCTTTTTGCACCTTTCTGAATTGCTTTTATACTTTGATTTCTTTTCTGCAGGGGCTGACTCCCCAAAGCTCAAATTGCCCACCAGCAAGCAACTATCTGAGATGCTTGATCACTGTCACGGGCTGCAAGAGGGAGCCCGCGCGGTGGTGAAATATCTGAACCATAAGGGGAAATGCCCCAAAGAGCCTGAGCGCCTGGTGGACGAGTTGTCTAGGGCACCAGGCTATATGCGGCTGTGGAAACAGTCTTCATTGAGGAGAGCCTCCATCAGGATCTTGGCCTTAGCCCATAGTTATTATCCAACTGTCATAGAGCCGGCCTTACTTACTATGGGGAAGCCAGAGCAACATGAGGATGGCAAACCTTTTACCCAAGATGATTTCAAGGCTGAAGAGAAATTGGTGCGGCCATATGCTTGCGAGATTGCCAATAAGATGGACCCTGAGGTATGGGTTCATCACTATGATTTGGAGAACAAAAGAGTCGCTCCAGAAACTCCTGCTATAGTAAACTTTGGCCGCCCATCACAGGACTCAGCTGGTGTCCCCTCTTCCTCTACTGGTCCAAGTTCCTCATCGCCTGCGGCTCCTGTTCCTGGTGCAGAGCCCACACTTAAGACTCCTGCTGCGCCCACTCCTTCTAGAGCTATCTCTGGAGACGCCCAGAAACAAGCAGAGCTTGCTAAACACATGAGGAGTCCCAAGGGTACTGGCTTTCAAACGAAGAGAGTCGCCACCAAGCCTCCTTTGAAGCCGGCTCCTCCTTCTGCTGCTCAAGCAAAAAACAAATCTCCTGCGAAGAAGGACTCCCCAACTCCAGCTGAGAAGTTGGCTCCTCCCAAGGATCATCCCTTGGATGATTTTTGATAACTATGTAATGCTGTGCTGCTATTGAAACTTTGTAATTATGCACTGCTGGTGCTTAAGCCTTGTTAGGTTTTTTGAACTACCTTGTTCTTGAATTGTGCCAATCGGCTGATGATGACTTGCTTGTTAAAATATGAGATTGATGTGCGTCATTTATGCAAGTCATTCTGTGGTTCTTATAACCCATCTAATTACCCACTGATGAATAAGTAGGCCCTGCATGACTTCTCTTACAGCTTGTGCTGATAAGCTCCTAACGACTCATGCCCCTTCGGATTCATGAGAGCCGGAGACAAATCATGCCTGTAGATTAGTCATATTGTACAGGATGCATCTAACTTACCAGCGAGAAAATTAGGAAAAGTTTGGCTACTGTGCCGGGTCCAAGAGTTTAAGCTTAACTTTTTTCACTGAAAAGCAAGCCCCCAAGAACCTGATGATCAAAGTTTAAAGAACAAAGCGCACTCACTGGGTGACTCGACTAAAGGACTCATGTTCACAAAAGCCGGCTTTATTTCATTTGATCATAACAATTCGATTACATCTAGGCATGGCCCACTGGGCTCTTTGCCTTGCAACTCTTAAAACTATTACAACTTAAGTATAATATGGACTTAACTGAGCTATGTTCCAAGGCCTCTTTGCCTCTGCATAAGGATCTAGCGTATGAGCTGTATCAGCTCCTTTACTTTCACTCGCCGGCTCTCGCACATCAATTAGATAGTACGATCCGTTGTGCAAGTTCTTGCTTATGACGAACGGTCCTTCCCATGGTGGAGATAACTTGTGCATCCCTTCCCTATTCTGGACAAGGCGAAGCACTAAGTCTCCTTCCTAGAAAGTCCGAGTCTTGATTCTACGTGCGTGATATCGCCGCAAGTCTTGCTGATACACTGCTGATCTCTCAAGGGCTAACTCCCTTGCTTCCTCGAGTGCATCCACCGAGTCCTGGCGAGCGAGTTCATTTTCTGTCTCAATGTAATTGGCGACTCGTGGCGAGTCATGCAACAAGTCGCTTGGCAGGACGGCTTCTGCTCCATACACCATGAAGAAAGGTGTGAAGCCAGTGGATCTATTAGGAGTCGTTCTGATACTCCAAAGTACTGCTGGCAACTCCTCAACCCAACATCCGGCGGCTCTTAGCAAAGGAACTCGGAGCCGAGGCTTAATTCCCTTCAGCAACTCCTGATTTGCCCTCTCTGCCTGTCCATTGGACTGTGGGTGTGCCACTGAGGCTAGGTCGAGTCTGATGTTGTTCTCACCGCAGAACTTGGCCATCTCTCCAACTGATAAGTTGGTACCATTGTCTGTAATAATGTTGTGAGGGTATCCAAAGCGTGTTTGCTATTTTCTTGAAGAATCTCACAGCTGATGCACCGTCGACTCTGCTGACGTGTTCCACTTCCACCCACTTGGTGAACTTGTCAACTGCTACTAGCAGATGGGTCTTCTGACAAGGCGAATTTGAGAAAGGACCAACCATGTCAAGCCCCCAAACTGCAAATGGCCAAGTGATAGGGATAGTTCTGAGCTCTTGCGCTGGCACGTGGTCTTGCCTTGCGTACCTTTGACATCCATCACAGACCCGAACTATCTTCTCTGCGTCCAAATGTGCTGTTAACCAAAAGAACCTGTGTCTAAAAGCTTTTGACACCAAGGATCTAGTGGATGCATGATGACCACAGTCACCTGCATGAATCTCTTGCAATATTTGCTTGCCCTCCTCTGGAGACACACATCTCTGGTAGACTCCAGTGACGCTCCTTCTGTACAACTCGCCATCAATGGCTGTGTAGGATTTGCATCGCCTGATGAGTTGCTTTCGCTTGACTTCATCCTGTGGGAGCTCACCCCTCAGGAGATATGCAAGGTAGGGCTCTGTCCATGCTGGGATTGCCCGTACTGCTGCAACAAGCGCCAATTCTGGATCTGGGAAGGCTAACTCCTCCTCTGTGGGCAACTTGACTGATGGGTGATGAAGCTCGTCCACAAATACATTTGGTGGTACTTTCTCTCGACGAGAGCCGAGTCGTGATAACGCATCTGCGGCCTCGTTCTTGAGTCTGTCAATATGCTCCACTTGATAACCAGAAAAGAACCCGGCTATCTGTTCGACTGCTCTTCTATAAGCCGCCATGTTTGCATCCTTCGAGTCCCAGGTTCCAGACACTTGCTGATCTACAAGATCCGAGTCTCCAAAGCACCTGATACGCTTGATGTTCATCTCCTTGGCCAAACGTAGGCCGTGTAGCAAAGCCTCATACTCTGCCATGTTGTTTGTACAATCAAAATGCAACTGAAGGACATATGCCAACTTATCTCCTTTGGGTGAAGTTAGAACCACGCCGGCTCCTGAGCCTTCTAACTGTCTGGACCCGTCAAAGTGCATTGTCCAATACTTGGTGCAAGGTGAACTTGGTGAGGACGTGCAATCAGTCCAGTCATTGACAAAGTCAACCAAAGCTTGAGATTTGATTGCTGTTCTGGGCTCATATGTGATATGATAAGGACCTAGCTCTATTGCCCACTTGGCGACTCGTCCTGTTGCGTCTCTGTTGCGTATAATGTCTGCTAGTGGTGCTGAACTCACCACTTTGATTGGATGCTCTTGAAAATAATGCTTGAGCTTCCTACTTGCAAGAAAAACCCCATAGACTAGCTTCTGCCATTGAGGGTACCTTTGTTTTGACTCTGTGAGGACTTCACTGATGTAATAAACAGGCCTCTACACTGGGTACTCCTTTCCTTCCTCTGATCATTCCACCACTACTACTGCACTGACCACTCTCTCATTGGCAGCAACATACAATAGCATGGGCTCCTTATCTGTAGGAGCTGCAAGTACTGGTGCTGATGATAAGGTTTTCTTTAATCCTTCAAAAGCATCGTCGGCTTCTTTGTCCCATATGAATTTGTCTGACTTCTTCAAGAGTCGGTAGAGAGGTCCGGCCTTCTCTCCGAGTCTTGAGATGAATCTACTAAGAGCTGCTACACAACCAGCGAGTTTCTGAACGTCCTTTAGACAAGTCGGCTTCTGCAGATTGTGAATAGCCTTGATTTTCTCTGGGTTTGCTTCAATGCCTCTCTCTGAAACAATGAAGCCTAGGAGTTTGCCCGCAGGGACTCCAAAAACACACTTGGTTGGGTTGAGCTTCATCTTGTACTTGCGTAGGTTATCAAAGGTTTCTGTCAGGTCTGCTATCAGAGAGTCGGCTTTCTGAGACTTGACAACTACATCATCCACATAAGCATGAATATTCCTTCCAATCTGTTTTTTGAAACAATTTTGGATACATCTCTGATATGTAGCTCCTGCGTTCTTGAGTCCAAAGGGCATTGTTGTGTAGCAAAATGCTCCAAAGGGCGTAATGAAGGACGTCTTCAGCTCATCCTCTATGTTGAGTCTGATCTGGTGGTACCCTGAATATGCATCCAAGAAACAAAGTAACTCTGGCCTCGCTGTGGAGTCAATGATCTGGTCTATACGAGGTAGTGCAAATGGGTCCTTAGGGCAATGCTTGTTTAGGCCCGTGAAGTCGATGCACATACGCAACTCTCCTGTTTTCTTTGGTACTAACACTGGGTTGGCCACCCACTCTGGGTGAAAGACTTCCTTGATGAACTCGGCTGCGAGGAGCCGAGCCACCTCTTCTCCTATGGCTTTCCTCCTGTCATCATGAAACTTGCGCAGACCCTGCTTGACTGGTCTTGCATTAGGGTTAACATGTAAGCTGTGCTCGGCGAGTTCTCTCGGGACTCCTGGCATGTCAGATGGTTTCCATGCAAAGACGTCCCGATTCTCACGGATGAACTCGACGAGCGCGCTTTCCTATTTATCCGAGAGGTGTGCCCCAATGGTGAACTGCTTGGAAGAATCACCAGGGGTGAAGTCGACTTGCTTTGTGTCCTGAGCTGACTTGAATTTCATCTTCTCCTCTGTGGCCGGTTTCTTAAGGACCGAGTTGTCCTCCGGGTCCACGTTTGCCTTGTAAAATTTCAGCTCCTCTTGAGCACAAGCTATTTCAGCCATAGCTGCATCACCTAACTCACACTCCAATGCCATCTGTGTGCTACCATTAACTGTAATGACTCCTGCTGGACCTGGCATCTTGAGCTTCAAGTAAACATAGCATGGCCTGGCCATAAACTTAAAGTATGCTGGTCGACCAAAGAGAGCATGGTATGGACTCTTAAGATCCACTACCTCGAAAGGCATAATCTCTGAACGAAAATTCTCCACTGTACCAAAAGCAACCTCAAGGTAAATCTTACCAATGGGTTTGGCCGATTTCCCTGGTACTATCCCATGGAACACTGTCTCTATTGGAATCAGCTGTCTATCTTGCAGCTGCATCCTCTTGAATGTGTCATAATATAAGATGTTGATGCTACTTCCACCATCCATAAGCACTTTGTTCAATGTATAGCCCCCAACTTGAGGTGCCACCACCAAGGCTAGCTGCCCTGGGTCGTCGACTCTTGGTGGATGATGTGATAGTTTGCTCTGACCACCTGAGCCACTGTGGAAGGGCCGGCTCTACTGCGTTAACAGCTCTAACCTTTAACTTCTTGGAACGTTTGGACGTACTTGTTGTGAAGACATGGTAACTGCCACGACTCGGGTTCTGTGGCCGAGTTGTGACATAATACTGCCCATTGTTATCCTGAAGCTGCTTCGGGTTCTGCTGGAACCCGCCCTGCTGGTTACCTCCTCCCTGAGGTTGGTTAGGGTTATTGCCGACTCCTCCACCCTGGTTGCCAGGTCGTCCACCATCATTGTTTCCTCTATACCCGTTATTGTTACCTCTGTTTCCTGGCCCTTGGAACCCGGCACGCTGTAAATCTACGCACTGTCCCAAAGTATGGCCGCATCTGCCGTTCTTGGCGTGTTTAGGGCATGGAATCCTCAAGACCTCCTCTGTGCTTGGAGTACGACCTTGGTATCCGTGAGAATTATTATCCTTGCGTCTGACCCCAGTATTTGTGTTAGCCACTAGGTCAGAGTTATCTCCATGTGGCCGCTTGCTACCACCTTGATTCTGGTTTTGATTCTGGCTCTGATTCTGACCATTACCACCTTGTCCTTTAGTCCCTTCCTCCTGATCCTTTGTTTTGTCTGTGGCAGCGTGCTTATTAGCACCTGCCATGATCTCACCAATCGTAAGGGGAATACCTTGATTCAGGCTCTCCTTCATACGACCTAGCTTCCAGCTCAAGGGATTGTAGCTGCAGTTCCTTTCCATTGCCATTAGCACTGAAATTGTTGGGAGTCCTTGCGATGAGTTAATTATCTCCGAGACTCGCCTCATCCAGTGCCTTGCAGACTCGCCCTTTCTCTGAACACATCGCTCTAAATCCTCTATGGTACTCAACTTTTTGCATGTTCCCTGGAAGTTCTGAACAAAGGCCGACTTTAACTGCTCCCAAGAATTGATTGATCTAGGAGGCAAGTTACGCATCCACACCTTGGCTGCTCCCTCCATCATAAGATACATAAATTTGGCACACAAATTACCTGTGGCATTGCGAATACTCATCGCCATCTCGTATGTACCCAACCAAGAGGTCGGGTCCATATTGGGCTCATAATTGGGAACTTTACGCGGCTCCTTGAAGTCGCTGGGGAAAGACTCGGACCTGATGGCATCTGACAGGCACTCTGGTCCTGTCAGCGTGGGAGAGGTACCAGGAAAAGTCACCTCTGTGTGCACCCGGGTCGGCTGAGGCTGGTTATCTGCACCAGCTAGGGCTCTGTCCCTCTCAGCCTCCCGAGTCCTGGCCGCCTCCCTTTCTCGTCGCTGTCCTGCTTCATCAACCACTAACTGAGCTCGTGATGCAGTTG
This sequence comes from Puccinellia tenuiflora, assembly GCA_012064385.1. Lineage (NCBI taxonomy): Eukaryota > Viridiplantae > Streptophyta > Magnoliopsida > Poales > Poaceae > Puccinellia > Puccinellia tenuiflora. The sequence continues at coordinate 23,949 of QRDG01001618.1, forward strand.
GTATAATGACCCTATTCCTCTCCTGCTCACGGCGCCTTGCACTTGTAGAGTTGGCCGGGTGAGATTCGTCATGTCGACTCCTCGTACCCGAGTTGAACGGTGTCAAGTGCAGCCTGCTTGCATCTGAAAACGTTGGGTAAAGAGCTTGCTGAGTCATGGCTGTCTTCAACATCTCGATAGCACGGCGGGTCTCCTGGCCCGCTGGTCCTTCTGGTATCTCGATATTCTCTAATCTCATTGTTGCCGTGTGAAGATTGTCCATTGGGTTAGAGTAATGCCCTTCTGGAGTACGGAACCTGCCAGGTGGAGGTCCCATACCACCTGTTGCTCCTCCTCCGACTCCTCCTTCAGGTGGTGGTCCGTTGGTACGGCTGCCACCGGGTCCTTCTGGTGGTGGTGGTGGTGGTGTTGCTCCTCCTCCTGCGCCGCCTCCTGCAGCTGATGAACTCCCCAGCCCGGCTCCTGCGCCTGGACCAGTGGGTGAGGTGAAAAAAGCAATAGGGTTGACAATGGCTCCTCCGCGTAGGCGACTCCTGGCTCTGCGATGCTGGATCGAGGTGAGTTCCTCCTGGCGGCTCCGCAGGACCTGGGCTTCAGTCTGGACCCGGGCCCGCTCTTCCGCTAACCTGCGATTTGCCTCGTTGATCTCTGCTAATTGCCTCTCCATCGCAGAACGCGCACTGGCTAACTCGGCCGCCCGCTCAGCTGCATTGCTTGTATTGATTTCCTTTGTTAACAGAGTTGGATCAAACTGATTGCCGCCGTTTCCAGACATGTAGACTCCGACGATGCGAGCGCGAACTGGCGACTCCTCGTAGTCCTCTTCCTCAATTCCATACCCAAGCCTATCCTCGAACAAGGGCAAGATAGACTCTGAATCGGCGTCGTAACCTGGCTCCATACATGGCTCCGCCAGCGACTCCTCTTCATGGTTGACAGCAAGATGCTCCTCTGACTCGGCGATGATGCCGAGTTCTGACGTGCCGACCGACTCCTCTCCGTCGGACTCGACAACAGCTGTTGGCTCTGATACAGATTCCGCCGAGTTCGCGCGAAGACCCGACGCGCAAACCATGCCGACGAACACGTTGATTCCTCCAAAGACAAGCTGATAACCCTCGTCGACTTCATGCATGTCTGAAGTCCAACCGGAGTCATCGATCTCTGTTTCTCCATGCTCATCAGTGTAGACTCGCCCGATGGCAAGTTTCTCCATGGCCCGGCGAGCAGCTCCCACGATCTCGACTCCACGCTTCTCCGGCCCCACGGTGGGCGCCAACTGTCGTGGGGTTGTCACGGCAAGTCCTTCCTCCAGGAAGGTGAGTTCGGGGGCCATCAATGCTTGAAGTACGTAGGAGAGATTAATCTCGCCTAGGGACACAGATTTACCCAGGTTCGGCCCCTCTTGGTTAGAGGTAAAGACCTACTTCCTGCTTCTCTTTATTGCTCTGGATCTAATATCGATTACAGGGTTCCGGCTCCTCTCTGGGGATCCGGCGACTTGGTGTTTCTCTCTACTGGTTGAACTTGTCGAACTAAGGTCCAGGACCCTGCTTATAAAGGCTACCGGGTCCCTGGACTTACAGGTTACACCGAGTCACACTAGAACACGGAGTCCTACTACGTCTTGGTCTTCCAATTTAAGGCTCCGGGTTGTACTTGGACTCCTTTCGGACGAGTCCTCTCTTCATCATGGGCCTTGATCGACTTGTCTTCAGCCCAGCCCATGTGACTTGATACGTGACTCGGCTTTGGCCTTCTTGGTCTTGGCGGGTCTACTTTCCGGGTCCATGGGCCTACCTATAAAGTATCCCCCCATCAAGGGTGTTGCCCCCCAGCCCTCCCCTCCTCCTTATATAGGCGTGAGGGGGCTGTGGGGGGCGCCCCAATCCCATCTAGGGCCGGCCAAAGGGGGGAAACTTGCCCCCCAAGGCTCCCTTTCCCTTTAGGGTTAGGGTTTCCCTTGGGCCAGCCTCATGGGCCTTTAGGGAGGGGTGCGGCCAGCACATGTGGGTTGCTGCACCTCCCCTTAGCCCAAGTTGCCCTTCCAGGTTCGTGGCCCCCAAGGTGGGGCACTCTGGAACCTTCCGGAACCTTCTAGAATCTTCTGGTACTCTGCCGGAATTTTCCCGAACTTTTCCGGAACCCTGGAAACCACTTTCCTTATATGAAACTTTACCTCCGGACTCTTCCGGAGCTCCTCATGATGTCTAGGATCTCATCCGAGACACCGAATCACCATTCGTTCATACCATCAATTATCTCATCGCTAACCCTAGCTACATCGGAGCGTTAAGTGTGTGACCCTACGGGTTCGAGAACATGCAGACATGATCAAATCAATAATCAATAGCGGGACCGGGATGCCCATATTGACTCCTACATATTCAATGAAGTTCCTTATCGATTGAACCCACGATGCCGGAGATTCTTAATCTCGTATACGATTCCCTTTGTCTCATGATATTTAATTTGCCCGAGATTTGATCGTCGATATCTCCATATCTAGTTTAATCTCGTTACCTGGCAAATTCTCTTTACTCGTCCATAATATAGGATCTCCGTGATTAACACTTAATCACATGGTTGCAACCTTTCTGATGCTATATTACCGAGAGGGCCCAGAGATATCTACTCCGTCACATGGAGGGACAAATCCCACTCTTGATTCATGTCACCCAACAAATACCATCGGAGATACCTGAAAGACACCTTTATAATCACCCAGTTACGAAGTGACGTTTGATGTCCACAAAGTACTCCTTCGGTAAACGGGAGTGACATAATCTCATGGTCTAAGGAAACTATACTTGGCATACTAAAAGTGTTGGCAATAAAACTGTTGTGACACGATCAATTGCAACTCTTTATTATTTGGGTCTTGTCCATCACATCATTACTCCTAATGATATGACTCCGTTATCAAGTGACTATAACAAGTCCATGGTTAGGAAACTCTAACCATCTCTTGACTAACGAACTAGTCCAGTAGAGGTTTACTAGGGACACCTGGTGTTTATATTCCACACATGTATTATGTTTCCATTTAATACAATTATAGCATGGAGAATAAACTATTATCATAAACATGAATATGCTAATAAACCATTTTATTATTGCCTCTAGGGCATATTCCCAACAGTCTCCCACTTGCACTAGAGTCAATAATCTAGTTTACATTTTCTCGATCCAACACTCATGGAGTCTCAGTGCTGATCATGTTTGCTCGTGGAAGAGGTTCTGTCTGTGTTCTGTACTATACAGTTCTTTATGTTCTTTGCAAAACGTCAATGCCACCTACTTTGACATTACTTTATCATCACATGATAAACCTCTTATCATCACATGATAATTTCATCATCATATGACGAATATAATATATTTGGTTATAGAGTGAGATTTTCGTTTCCCTTCCATGCCTACATGACGTATGATCAGTCAAGAGGACTTTCACATAGCATGTGCACCCGGAACTCACTCAGTCTTGAAATAAAATTTCTCAAACCAAAATATTATATCTTTTAATCCTTGAATTAATCATATACTCCTATATGTTGTAGACTCACAAATCCACAGTGCACCCATGTCACTTCGATATTTCCGATCACGCTTTCCTTGCGCTTCTGCTATTATGAGATCCCCAATCTAGTTTGGTTTTATGACTTCAATCAAGTCCACCAATCTCTAGATTCTATTATCTCAACTCCATGAAAAATGACTCCTCATTTAACATGTTCTTCTAACCAAGAACTTGGGTCACATATCGTCAAATACAAACACATGGTTCTTATATGTTTTAGACCTATGAACAATTCATAGTGAATTCTAACATATCCTCCAACCATCATTTTTGTACTGAGTTATCAACTCAATGTTTCACCTATTTTTCACAAGCAGATGAACCTTTCTTCTCTTGTTTTATTTTGAACTCTTTCAAAATCTTACTTAGGTTAAACATCCTGACATAATGCTTATCAAATATATCTATCCTCCGTAGATACATCCATATCCATGGATATTTGACGTTCAAACTAACTTCATAAGTTATACGTTGGTTCCTGACTCATTTATCGACAAAATACGCATCTATCTCCATAGATATTTGACATTCAAATTAACTTCACAAGTTATGCGTTTGGTTCCTGAAATATTTACAACATTTATGAAATCTCCATTTCATATAAACAAGATGTTGTAAACTCCCACTCAAATATACACCATACACATATTAAATTGTGAAACCACTTTGGCTCCCACTCAGAAATATGCTATCCTTATATTTGACCATGATTAACTAGCTCCCACTCAAACATATGTCACCACATATTTTGATCATGGAAAATAGTTTCTGCTCTAACTTAACATATGTCACCACATATTTTAATTAGATCACACTCGTGTATATTCTCGATATTTTGGACACCTCCAAAATTCTTAATTAACTATTAATATCGAGAACTCTTTATACGAAACGCTGGTACTTTACTAGCTTTAAGTTTTATTTATTCCCTACAAAACCCCTTTTGAGTAATAAATATGTGAAACATCACTTTCACAAAATCAAGCAACAATTACTTTGTGATTTAAACTTAACATAGGATGACTCTTAGTCACTTTCGTATGTAAGGCTTCTATTTCTTCTTTGTAGTTTCGTAGGTATGTCTTGTTTCTAAAACATGACAAGTAAATCATGAATATTATTTTGTAACCTGACAAAATATCATATTCTTGAATCCTACTTTTCTTTAGACAAGCTAAACCGAAATTCAATGATCACCATCATTAATTCCTTTATGTGTCAGGTTTTAACCAACATAGCACTTTACATATGTGCCACTTGATACATAAACAACCAAGGTTTCAGCTTTTCGATTTATTCCATCAATTCTTTTATCAATGAAACCTTTTCACGATAAAAACCACTAAAACCTTTAGCACAACCAACAAATTGATTTGCTCCTTTTAGTCTCATACTGTGGAATCTTATTCATAGTCATACTTATGAATATACTACAACATTATTCGCAATAGTCTCTAATTATCTCATAATTAATGAAACCACCTTTCCTCATAACTCATATGAAAAATGTTTATGCGAATCATTAAATAGATCCTCATTTATAAAACAGAGTGTTTATCAAATAAATCTAAATGCTATTATTAAACCCCCGAAATAAAACCCTTCTTTGAGACCACACAATATCAAATAGTGTGTGATTACAATATCTTAGGACATATCAAACGCCTTTGAAATATTCTAAACATTGTAATTTGTGATAACACTTCTCACAAGTCCACATACTAACATATAACTCAAATATTTTGTCTCTTTTGATCAAATCATAAAGACTCAATTTTCTTGTTAACTTAATATCCTAAACTCCAGAATTTTATTTGATCTCATCAAATATCATAACTCGAATAAATACACCTATTTAATCATTTCATTTATGATGGAGTTCACAGAATAATGACATCTAACATTTGCTGAAAATACAACCAACACTTGTGTTTATTTCCGGCAACTCCTGTCACTCTTCCAAAGGGTGGCATTTTAGTCATACTCCTTCAATAAGGCGCATTGATAAAACATCAAAATGTTTATTCAATCTTTAGCACGACTAAAACTATTGTCATTATTAAGTTTTGGATATTTTAGTATGTCACATATTTTATAAATGTTTAACTAATTTATCATCTAGATTATAATAAGAATAATACACTTATAATCAAAAACTTGTGATTTCCAAAAAGGATCACTCATGAAAACAGAACAACCATTGTCTTTAACATGAATAACCGTCTCACATAAGCAAGACACACTAATTAAAATGACACTTAATTCGATTACAAAACTTATTCAAATCCTCTAATCCAAATGATAAATGTAGAGACAGATCGTTGCCAGCATCAACTCCTTGATTGCCACTATTCTGCAACGTCTTCCCATATCCTTTATGCAAATCTCAAGCAGCAGGTTCTGTTTTCATAAAACAGAATGAGTATCAAATACTTATCGAAACTGCCACAATTGCAATTTGGACTTAAACACTTATAACATGTATATCAATATATACTTTCTGCATTGTCAACTTCTCTTGCTATGGGTTCCACTTTGACATGACGCAGCCGAGACACAAATTTATAGAAAGTGATCAAATCCCTTCCTATGACATAGTCTCCGGCATAATTCTTGAAGCTGGGGAGAAGCTAGCGTATCACCCCATCTATCGCGAAACCGTCATTCATCTCGTGGTTCCAAACAAGCACTAGACGATGATGTATCTCATGCATTATCCTCAGGTGTTGTTCCAAGCAAGTGTTCTCTTCCATCTTGAGTGAAAGAAAACCGTTCAGACATTCGAACCTTACAATTCTAACTTGTGCTGAAAAACTAATTTTCAGCTCATCAACAATCTCCATTGCAATCAAGTTCTTGAATTGTCTACTTAGGTCAGAATTCATGAAGGTGCACATCATCCACTTGACTTTCAAGTAGGTGGTTCAAAACCACTCCATGTACTCTTCATAGCTTACAGAAATGTTTGGTTTTACTTCTAATGGTTCATCTAACACGTAGAGCTCAGCATTGGTGTGTAGGACTTCTCTCAGACGCAGGTACCATTTAACAAAATTGACCCACCGAGACGCAGTTTTTTTTTCAGCAGCGAACAGACTACCGTAGTCGACCATGATCTACAAGGATTTTTGCAAAGACATCTTAGGACTTTTGTTTATGATAATTTTAGTTCATCTTAATCAAAATTATTAAATGAACTCCCACTAAACTCAACATCTCTCTGGTTGTTTAGTGACACACGATCCAAATCCACTACACCACAACCGATCATCACGTGAGGTGGTGCAGCTTCAAAGGTGAACATCGCCATGTTGATCATATCGTACATATGACTCGTGTTTAACCTTTCGGTTCTTGTGTTCCGAGGCCATGTTTGTACATGCTAGGCTCGTCAAGGAAACCGTAGTATTTCCACATGTGCAAACTGGCTTACACCCGTTGTATGTGAACGTAGAATCTATCACACCCGATCATCACGTGGAGCTTCGAAACGAAGATCTTTGGCAACGGTGCATACTAGGGGAGAACACATCTTGATATTAACGTGAGAGATCACCTTATCATGCTACCGTCGCGATCAAATCTAAGCATAACAATAAGGTGCATAAAAGGATTAACATCACATGCAATTCATAATTGTGATATGATATGGCCTTTCTTCTTGTGCCTTTGATCTCCATCTCCAAAGCACCGGCATGATCTCCATAATTGTGGCGCCATCACCATGGTTGTCCACCAACTATTTGAAAGGACACGGATGTCGCCTAGAGGGGGGGTGAATAGGCGATTTAAAATTATTACGGTTAAGGCTTGAATAAATGCGGAATAAAACTAACGTTTAATTTATCAAGCCAAAACCTAAACTAGCTAGGTTCACCTATGTGCACCAACAACTTATGCTAAGCAATATGATCAACTAGGTGATAGCAAGATATATGACTTTAAGCTTAATGTCTATCACAAAGTAAATAGCATAAGTAAGAAGCTCGGGATAGAAATACCGAGGCAATTGGAGACGATGATTTTATCCCGAAGTTCACTTCCCAATGGAAGCTAGTCTCCGTTGGAGCGGCGCGGTGTTCACCAATGTGAAACACCGAGTAGCCTTGATATGGCACACCGTATCTCCATTGTGTCTTACCACCAATGTGGCGAGGCACTTGTCACTATGTTGCCGTTGAGGTTGACAACTAGAACCTTTACAAGGGTGAAGCTCACTCCACAAGTTGGAGGGTCTTCACCAAATGCACCGAGCCGCCAAGACACGATGCCCAAGGCCGGGGCACACACCACAACTCAATTGATGGCTCCCGGCAATATCTTCGTAGCTACCAAAGCTCCGAAGCAACAAGGTTGAGCCACACTCCACAATTGGAGGCTCCCAACAAATCCCGTAAGCCACCAAGACTCCGAGAAATCAAACCGTCTATGGTACCAACGTGCCCTAGAGGAACAAGCTCTAGGGCACCAAAGTACCCAAGAGAAACAAGCTTCTCAACTTCACTTTCCACGAATCACCGTGGAGAACTCAAACCGATGCAACTAATGCAATGGCAAGAACACACTAAGTGGACAAGTTCTTCCAACCCGAATCCAACCAAAGCAACTAATGCTTAGGAGGGATTTGGGAGGAAGAACAAGGAGAAACACAAAGAAACTCCAAAGATCTAGATCCAAAGTGTTCCCCTCACTTAGAGGAGAAACCGATCGGTGGAAACGTGGATCTAGACCTCCTCTCTCTTTTCCCTCAAAAACTAGCAAGATCTATTGGAGGGATTGAGAGATAGCAAGCTCAAAAGAATGTCAACAATGGGGGAAAGAGAGCTCAAGAGGTGGGAGAAAGTTAGGGAAGAAAAGGGGAAGAAGACCCCTTAAAAGGGGAGCCAAAATATGGCCGTTGGGGCCATTTTCGCGCAGCAGCCAAGGGGAGGCCGGCCTGGCCACAGAGAAGGCCCAGCCATGCCCCCGGCCATGCCCCGGCCATGCTGGGCAGTCCCTCCCTTTTTTTTTTCTTTCTTTTCTTTTCTTTTTCTGCCTAGAAAACGTCCGGTACCGGAAATGCAATAACTTTTGTATCCGGACTCCGTTTTCGATAATCTTGGACTCGTTGGAATCACCACAACAAGCACTAAAAGATTATGCATAAAAACATCATAGTCCAACAATATATTATAATAACAAATGAGGAAATATTAAACCTCTTTCTTGCAAACCGGAAATGCAATATCTTCCACATACGAACTCCGTTTTCGATAATCTTGGACTCGTTGGAATCGTCACAACGAGCACTACAAAATTATGCAGAGAAACATCATTGTTCAAAAGGATATGGTAAAACCAAAAGATGAAAGGTAAAACCTTTCTATTGAAAACCGGAAAACCATATCTTTTGCAAATGAAGTCCGAATGACACGAAACCACTTTTGTTGGAAAGAGGACGACAAATGCTACCCTATATCATATAAGAATATTGAAACCAAGCAAGGGAGATTTTGCTAATAAATGGAAGAGTGAAACCTTCCGCATAGATGGACTGACAAAATCTCCGACACCGAAAACTCAATAGGGAACACATATGAGAACCGTTTTCGGTGACCTTGGGCTTGTCATGACAAGCACGACAAGCACCAATACCACACCACGATAAGAGCCAAATAGGAACTAATAAAGATGATGCCAAGGATGCAAAGGTTTGAGCTCTCTACGACCGATACGCTAAAGCTCACTTGAGAGCCCCTCTTGATAGTACGGTTACCTATCTAAAAACCCGGTCTCACAACTACACCGCGAGACCGGTAAAGTAGAAACCCTATCAAGAACATACCTTTGCCTTGCGCATTCCACTTGAGCTAGATGATGACGATCTTGATCTACTCTCAAGTGGATCACCTTTCCTGATTTTGCTCCGCTTAGTGAAGACTTGCATATTGCTCCCCCATACACCAAGATGGGAGAGGCACTCTTCGACATATCTTCACTTGGCCTTCATCTTGATGATGATCACCACGTGACGCCATCCACCATGGACAACATAGGATCTTGATCAACAAATGGTCTTCTTCTGATCACCACGTGACGCCATCCACCATGGACAACATAAGATCTTGATCAACAAATGATCTTCTTCTTCACATGCCCTAGTCTTGTGTGTTGATCAACTTGCACTTAGCGTTGATCAACATATAGTCTTCTTCTTTTAGCCTTGACTCCAACATATGGAGTCCAAGCATTCCTTATGGACCAACACTACAAATATAACTCAAAGCACACATTAGTTCATAGAGATTGTCATTAATTACCAAAACAACACATAGGGGCAACCATGCTCTTTCAATCTCCCCCATTTTGGTAATTGATGACAATCCCTTTTGAGAGGGTTTATATAATGAATTAAGCAACCTTGCAAGACAAGGATGCATGAGCATGAGAGGCAAATGCTTAAGAACCAAACTAAAGCATAGAACCAATTCCCTTAAACCCTCTAAAACTTCTCCCCCATTGGCATCGATTGCCGAAATGGGAAGAAAAAATTTAGATGGCCAATATAATATGAGTTCCTCCACAAGTATGCATTCCTCAAGATATGAGTGAAATTAAATGCACATATCCATTGATGAATAATAGAGGAAATCAAACTATATTGAGGATCCAAAGATGGCAAAGGATGAAATCATTCTAAACATCTCCACAAAAGAGAAAAGCAATAAAGAAGATCCTAACTGAGAATTCTAAATAAAATTAGGGAAGCTCCCCAATGTTCATACACTATTGCGGAGTGAACAAATATGGAATCCTCACTCCCCCATAATAATCTAGAACACTCACAAAGTGCAAGGATGTAACCATTAAAGCAAAACAAAGCACTTGCACCAAAGATGTGGTTGAGCCATATGGAGATACCAATTAAAAGAAATTATTAATGAAGGCCCAACCAAGAGTATGTGTGTGTGACAAGACAATTAATTTGATAAGACACATAGTCTTAACCAAATAGAGATAAGTTATATATCAAGTATTGACACACATAACTTACAAAGAAGATTTTTCATAAAGAATATGTTCACAAACTCGAGGATACCAATTTTTTAACATTCAACATAGGATTGGCCCAACCGAGATAAAAGGAAGATCTTTTAAAGGAGTATGTTCACAAGCTTAGGGGTACCAATTGGAAACTAAAACCAATTGAAAATTCCAAAAGATAGTGAGAGAATTTAGCCGATAAAAATCAACATGCTCACCAAGGTAAGCATGAAGACAAAGATCCTCACAAATACATGAGTGTGCAAATGTGCGAATAGAAATAAGACAAGCACTCATGAGACAAACTTAGAGCCACCAAAGAATTATAGATAAAAGACAAGGTAGCTTAAAGAATTAGGATACCAACTAAAAGGTGACCTCTCTCATATGTATAGGTTTCTAAGTAGACAATATGATGATATACATCGACAAAGAAACTTGCACATATGAAATGGTTGATAAAGTGGAAACCATGGTATCCAAAAGGGAAGTCATGCATATACAAAAAGATATTATTGCTTAGAAGCATAGCACATAGCTCAAATTTATCTCATTGTATATAAATGAACTTCAAAAATATCAAAGACATCACACATATCACTAAGGGAACAAGAGGTAGTGAAGATGCTTTGAGATAGGCAACAAGTATCACAATGAAATAATACCAATTGAAGAAAAATATTTTTGCACTTCCATCACAAATATCACAAAGATATACCAAGTGAAGGAAAGAGCCAAAGCCACAACAATTGTACATTTAAAGTTTTCATGCCAAGGGGCAACCTACACAAGGTTGAATACAAGAAAAATATGCATGAGATAGATACTTGTTACCGAAATAGCATTGGTGATGATGAAGATGAGGATTTTTGTTTATCATCAAAGCTTGACTCCAATAATCGCATGGTGAGAACACCTTCCTTATGAATGAGGCAAGCATCCAATGCATCTCCATTGTACCTAAAACAAAATTCAAGTACAACATGGTTCCCAAACTCATTGGGTTCCATAGTAGTTAGATACACTACAATACATAGGAAACACTCCACATAAATATGTGCATATAGATGAACTTGAATTTCATGCACATCTTAGCCATTTTAGGATTTGGTGGAGTATCCCCTATATATTGGATCAAGAAAGACTAGCATGCCATAAAATAAATGTATTAGTAAATATGCATGCATGGACTTACAAGAACCAAATGAGATACGGTTTGGACAAAACACCAAGTAAACCAAGAAGAGAGCACACCAAAGTGTGACACAAAAAGGTTGTCCAAATTATATCAAAATCCAAATCAACACATGATTGAGGAAAGAAACAAATCAACATGTGATTGATTCCAAAACACATCAACACATGAAGTGTGATATCAATAGGAATCAAATCAAACAACACATGAGAGATAAGACACCAATTGAAAGATAAGATACCAAGAAGAGGATAATACTTGACCGGAATCAAGTAAAGTAAAATAAAGTAATAAGGTATCAAAATTCACACAATAAATATCAATGGAAACAAATATCTATGGAGGAGATATTAAATTCCAATTAATACCAATTGAAGGTACCTAGGCAAGGCCAATGAGCATATAGGATGAAAGAAAGAGTCATGCTCAAAGGGTTTTCTCATTCTATAGGATAAACATAAAACAAGAGATGAGAATGAAGACTCCCAAGAGAGAGCAAGGTTACACTAAATAAACCAAACACCCTCTACACTTTTCATGATGGCACAAAGCATCAAGAGAAAAGATTTGTCTTCCATAAACACATATGATAGAAATCAAATGCCAATTGAAAGGATCAAATAATGATAGATAGGATAGTGTTCTAAATAAAAGGAATGCTCCCCCAAGATTCATGTATTAATTTTTGATATTTGCATTTGAATACAAAATGCACGCACAAGGGATCATTACTCTTCATATTTTATTTACAACACTAAACACTACCAATTTGAGGATTAGGATCCTAGCAAGAGGCAAGGAAGGCAATGGGAGTCAAAATGAATATTTTGGCAAGAGATGAGACAAATAAAAACCAATGCCAATGTAAGGATAATCAAAAATATTCTACCACAAACACAAATATGGATTGTCCAAGGATAATGACCATTTGGAATTATTTTCCCGGTGATAGAGGTATCCAAGAATATCCTCACAAGATAAAACATGTGGCAAAAGATAAGCAATAAAACATCATATTTGAATAAGGTTTGTTGGTAGTTCCAACTATTCAAACCAACCGGCAAGGCCATGGTTAGAATAATATGGAACAAATGGTTTCCCAACTAATGTATGGAGATGCACATTAGAGAAAAACCACACCAAGCAAACACACACGAACAAGACCCAAAAGATAGCTAGAGAGCAAATTGGAACTTGTTCGAGCTAATATGCCACATAGGAATAAGATAATTTACAATATCAAATCTAAGTGACAAACCTCAAATGTTCACATTTTGTAGGATTGTAATATGCACATAGCTTATTACTCCCCCACAATGTGATAATTCATTTCTTCTCAACAAGAGGCAAATAAAATCTAATAGAGATAATTAATAGACATTATAGAATTTGAATTTCTCATGAGCATGACACACCACATAGTTACTAGATAATCTTGATATATCAATACTAGGTGGTGTTACTCATATACACACATTTTTAGGTTAGTGAAGTGCACAAAGCATATCACTCCCCCAAAATGGGATAGTCCATTAATTTCTCAAAAGAGCCCATTGAAATCAACACAAGATCCAATAAGGACTCAACACAAAGTTTACACATATATGGAGCGCACATTAACATACACAAACTTGATTACTCAAGGTAAGTAATAAGCACAACATATACAAGCACATGCTAGGAACAAACTAACACATGCAAGGGAGCAAGCAACTTTCAATGTATATATAATTTAAATATAAGTTACCGCACGAAGGAGCATTGGATATGAGGTATGACAATATAATCCAAATGACTTGGCTTGTGGAAATAATAATCAAGAAGATCCCTTAATTCTTCAAGGATAGCCAAGTCTCCAATGTCCTTCATCACAACCTATTGATCAAGTTTGAGCTTGTTGGTCCCCAACCAAGTTGGGTCCTAAGAGGTTAGTCACAATAGGCTTGGCAACCCAAATGGTTCTTTTCTTGACACCACTTTGAGTTCCCACATATTTGGCAAACACATTGCCAACCCTATCCTTCCTAAGAGAATAAACATCATCAATAATTATGGGGTTGGATAGGGTACCGTTTGTGCATGAAGAAGCCAAATGGCCCTTCTCACGGCATAAGTAGCAATATCGACTCTTTTCTTTCTTCTTAATAGGTGCCTCAACTTGAGGAGCAATGACTTGAGTCTTCTTAGGAGGTTGCCTTTGTTCAACCCGAGGTTGAGCAAGAGATTGAACAAAAGGCCTCTTCCCTAGTTGCTTCTCACTAAGAGGCTTCTTTTTCATTGGGCAATCTCTAACATGATGCCCTTCAATTTTGCACTTGAAGCAAACAATCTTGGCCGAGTGATTGACTTGTTCTTGGCCCTTCTTATTGCTACTCTTGGACTTGTTCTTGATATTGGAGTTGAATCCAAGTCCACTCTTGTCATTGGGGGATTTTTGCACACTCAAAATGTTGTCAAATGTGGCCTTCCCTTTATGACGCTTCTCCACATCTTTCTTCAAAGAAGTGGCTTGTGCCTTGTGCTCATTAGTCCTTCCCTACAAGGTTAGTAGCTACACAAGTACTAGCGGAAGTTGAAGCTTCATTATTAGAGCAACTAGGCACAAAATGTAATTCAACATATGATTTAGCATTAGTGTGTGATGAAGAATTACAAGGACTAGCATATGGCATTGTAACAATTTTAGTAGAAGTTGTGCCATTGTCCACATGAGGCTCACTAGGTATTACCTTGGTAGCATTAGCCTCATGAGCTAACTTTAGCTTATCATGAGATACGAGAAGATCTTCATGAGAGCTCGAGAGCTTCTCATGGCTTTCTTCCAATATATCATATTTGCTAGTTAGCAATTTAAGTTGAGCCCTTAGCTCAACATTCTCCTTTAAAATGGATGCTTCACAAGAACTAGAGTTAGTAGCACAAGCATCAACATTAATAGCAATGGGAGAACAAGTAGGAAGCTCTTTTAGTAATTGAGCTTGGAGTTGATCATGAGACTTAGTGAGATGTGCAAGAGAATCTTCCAAGGACTTGGCATCCTTTTCAAATTTCACATTAGCCTCAAGGAGTCTAACAATTTCAACAACAAGCTCATCATTTTTTATTTTAAAATCATTAGCCACCTTGAGAGCTCTATCATGGGTTTCATTTACTTTAGATAACTCTAGAGTAAAGGTCTCCTCAAGAGATTTCTTGGTGGTTTGGATTTCTTCAAGAGCTTGCTCAAGATCCGCAATTGTGTCCGCATAATTACGTTCGCGGCTAAGACTTTCATTTTCACGAGCTTCCAAATTTTCAATAGTAACCCCTCGCTCAATAAGGGTGCTCATAATTTCATGTAGGTTCTCACAAGCATTTTCATTATTTGAAAGAGCATTAAGAACCATTAGACCTTTCTTATTAAAGTAAGCATCATCTTCTTCATCATCATTATTATTGTCATGATCATCACTACTTAACGATTTAGAAGATATGCAAGGACTATCAACACAAGCATGTGAAACATTTATAGTTCTAGATGTGTTTAAGTCCAAAGATAAATCATTGCAATAAGATAGAGATGAAATATCATCTAAAGGAAGCTCACTATCATTATTGCGAAATTTATCCCTACTCACCATTGCATTGTTTTGTGGCTTGCCACATGTAGATGAGGTAGAAGAAGTTGAGAACTTATTACGCCCGGAGATGGAAGGAGAACAATCATTCTCACTATCAATGGACACACCATAATTGTCTTGAAGCTTGGTCCATAGCTCATGAGCACTCCGATAAGGAGATATCGACAAGGCAACTGCATTTCTTAAAGACATGAAAACAACTTTAGAAGCTTGAGCATCTAGATAAGAACTTTCCTCATCCTCCAAAGATAATCTTTTCGGATCCTTTGGAGGAGGAAAACCCATATCTAAGATTTTCTCTATAGATGGATCAATATCTCTAAAATAATTTAGCATGCGATTTCTCCAATCATTATAATTAGTGCCATCGAATATTAAAGATGCATTGTGCACTAAACCACTAGACAACATCTTTACTCTCTAGGCCGTGAAGCCCTATAAAGAGAGAACCGGCTCTGATACCAATTGAAAGGACACGGATGTCGCCTAGAGGGGGGGGTGAATAGGCGATTTAAAATTATTACGGTTAAGGCTTGAATAAATGCGGAATAAAACTAACGTTTAATTTATCAAGCCAAAACCTAAACTAGCTAGGTTCACCTATGTGCACCAACACTTATGCTAAGCAATATAATCAACTAGGTGATAGCAAGATATATGACTTTAAGCTAGATGTCTATCACAAAGTAAATAGCATAAGTAAGAAGCTCGGGATAGAAATACCGAGGCACTTGGAGACGATGATTTTATCCCGAAGTTCACTTCCCAATGGAAGCTAGTCTCCGTTGGAGCGGCGCGGTGTTCACCAATGTGAAACACTGAGTAGCCTTAATATGGCACACCGTATCTCCGTTGTGTCTTACCACCAATGTGGCGAGGCACTTGTCACTATGTTGCCGTTGAGGTTGACAACTAGAACCTTTACAAGGGTGAAGCTCACTCCACAAGTTGGAGGGTCTTTACCAAATGCATCGAGCCGCCAAGACTCGATGCCCAAGGCCGGGGCACACACCACAACTCAATTGATGGCTCCCGGCAATATCTTCGTAGCTACCGAAGCAACAAGGTTGAGCCACACTCCACAATTGGAGGCTCCCAACAAATCCCGTAAGCCACCAAGACTCCAAGAAATCAAACCGTCTAGGGTACCAACGTGCCCTAGAGGAACAAGCTCTAGGGCACCAAAGTACCCAAGAGTAACAAGCTTCTCAACTTCACTTTCCACGAATCACCGTGGAGAACTCAAACCGATGCAACTAATGCAATGGCAAGAACACACTAAGTGGACAAGTTCTTCCAACCCGAATCCAACCAAAGCAACTAATGCTTGGAGGGATTTGAGAGGAAGAACAAGGAGAAACACCAAGAAACTCCAAAGATCTAGATCCAAAGTGTTCCCCTCACTTAGAGGAGAAATCGATCGGTGGAAACGCGGATCTAGACCTCCTCTCTCTTTTCCCTCAAAAACTAGCAAGAACTATTGGAGGGATTGAGAGATAGCAAGCTCAAGAGAATGTCAACAATGGGGGAAAGAGAGCTCAAGAGGTGGGAGAAAGTTGGGGAAGAAGACCCCTTAAAAGGGGAGCCAAAATATGGCCGTTGGGGCCATTTTTGCGCAGCAGCCAAGGGGAGGCCGGCCTGGCCCGGCCATGATGGACGGCCTGGACACAGAGGAGGCCCGGCCATACCCCCGGCCATGCCCCGGCCATGCTGGGCAGTCCTTCCCCCTTTTTTTATTTCTTTCTTTTCTTTTCTTTTTCTGCCTAGAAAATGTCCGGTACCGGATATGCAATAACTTTTGTATCCGGACTCCGTTTTCGATAATCTTGGACTCGTTGGAATCACCACAACAAGTACTACAAGATTATGCATAAAAACATCATAGTCCAACAATATATTATAATAACAAATGAGGAAATATTAAACCTCTTTCTTGCAAACCGGAAATGCAATATCTTCCACATACGAACTCCGTTTTCGATAATCTTGGACTCGTTGGAATCGTCACAACGAGCACTACAAGATTATGCAGAGAAACATCATTGTTCAAAAGGATATGGTAAAACCAAAAGATGAAAGGTAAAACCTTTCTATTGAAAACCGGAAAACCATATCTTTTACAAATGAAGTCCGAATGACACGAAACCACTTTTGTTGGAAAGAGGACGACAAATGCTACCCTATATCATATAAGAATATTGAAACCAAGAAAGGGAGATTTTGCTAATAAATGGAAGAGTGAAACCTTCCGCATAGATGGACTGACAAAATCTCCGACACCGAAAACTCAATAGGGAACACATATGAGAACCGTTTTCGGTGACCTTGGGCTTGTCATGACAAGCACGACAAGCACCAATACCACACCACGATAAGAGCCAAATAGGAACTAATAAAGATGATGCCAAGGATGCAAAGGTTTGAGCTCTCTACGACCGATACGCTAAAGCTCACTTGAGAGCCCCTCTTGATAGTACGGTTACCTATCTAAAAACCCGGTCTCACAACTACACCGCGAGACCGGTAAAATAGAAACCCTATCAAGAACATACCTTTGCCTTGCGCATTCCACTTGAGCTCGATGATGACGATCTTGATCTACTATCAAGTGGATCACCTTTCTTGATTTTGCTCCGCTTGGTGAAGACACGCATATTGCTCCCCCATACACCAAGATGGGAGAAGCACTCTTCGACATATCTTCACATGGCCTTTATCTTGATGATCACCACGTGACGCCATCCACCATGGACAACATTGGATCTTGATCAACAAATGATCTTCTTCTGATCACCACGTGACGCCATCCACCATGGACAACATAGGATCTTGATCAACAAATGATCTTCTTCTTCACATGCCCTAATCTTGTATGTTGATCAACTTGCATTTAGCCTTGATCAACATATAGTCTTCTTCTTTTAGCCTTGACTCCAACATATGGAGTCCAAGCATTCCTTATGGACCAACACTGCAAATATAACTCAAAGCACACATTAGTCCATAGAGATTGTCATTAATTACCAAAACAACACATAGGGGCAGCCATGCTCTTTCAATTAGTAACTTGTCATAAAACTTTGTGTTGCAATCTCATATGTGAATTCCAATGTTCCATTGTCCACCACAACATTAAAGAGAGAGTGCATTTGTGAAACCATGAACCCCGGTCCATTTTTAATCATAAGAAACAACTTTCCAACCACTTTTAAGCATCATCTACATTCAGCCATTTTAAAATCAGAAAATACAAAAACACTTTTACTTCTTGCATTCACATATAAAAACCCCCAAAATATCAGCCATCATTGTTTCCATCATCATTGCATATTTATTTATTGTTTTGCATTTGTTTTATTTTATTATCATTCTCACACCTTGTGCTTGACAACCACTTGGTGAGGTTGAGGGCACAAAACAATTTACTTTGTTGCAGGTTCTCAAGGGAAGGATAAGAAGATAAACCTTTCACTACTGATTCCCCGAGAGTTCGATATAAACCCTCGAGTCATCCCTTGTGGGGAAAAACCATCTTTCCTATACTATATACTCTGCACTTGGAGTCTCAACCTAACCATTGTATTTTAACGCAGGTAACTCCGCCATCACATTTTCTGGCGTCTTGCCATCAAGTGTTCTTTGGTGCTGTTGCTGAGTTAAAGGCCATCACTTGTTTCCGTTTGTTTCTTTTCGCTCTTTTCAATTTGCTTAGTCGCTTTAGTTGTTCTTTTTGCTTATTATTCAAAAACCCAAAAATATTTCTCCTTTGTTTGCCTTTTCTTTCTCATAACCAAAAAGACCAAAAATATTTTGTTTTGTTTCTTGTTCGTTTGTTTTCTACCTCGTTTTTAGTCGCTTCTTCCCAAATTGAAAACAGTAAAAAGATTTCTCTTTTAGTTTTGCGTTATTTCTTTCACTATTTGAAAAACAAAAAAATATTTTCTCTTCTTCTTTGTTTTGTAGTTGTTCCAGAGTTCCAACCGTGATTGTGACATTACTTGCACACTTTTATTATCTCTATATCTTTCTGTTGTGCAAGTGTCTATGCAGTAATGATGATATTTGGCAGCACGGATATGATGAGGAAATTTGGTATGAACTCTGTTTGTTTTCATTTTTGTACAAATGTTTATCCTCATGATCATGTTTTAGTTTGCTATGATAGAATGTTGCATAGATGATATTACTTCGCTTTTATGGATTCCTATACTTAGTCTCAACTTGTTAAGAGTGAATAATTTGTCATCTAGACATGAGCATGTTTTGCATTGTTTATAATTTGGTATAGTGAAGTGAGATCCTCCAAAGGATTTATTTGGATTGACTTGACACATGTTCACACATGTAAAAGACTAAAAATAAAGTCTGTTAAGCCTTGACGGTTTTTGTGCTTAGAATTGTAGTATCACTCTTATGCTCTATTCATTGGTTGATTTTGTCGCAAAGCATGATTATGACAGTAGTGCTCTTGATCGGTCGCTCCCAGTCTTTTTGCTAGCCTCCATTTTGCACTGGGTGTAATTGTCTATCAGTGCATCCATATTCCTTGAGCCAAAGTATTCCATTTGAGTCCACTATATCTTCCTACATATGGTATTTCACCGCCATTCCAAGTAAATTTGTCATGTGCTACCTTTAAATCATTCAAAAATGCTTCTTTTTATGTCTCTGTTTTTAGCTCATGAGGAAGCAGTAGAGGGCTAGATATAACTTGTGACAAGCAAGGTCACTTTCTTCCTTTCACCCAGTGTTGATGGATTACGTCCTCACCTGAATCAACCCGAGAGCAGATTAAGCAAAATATAAATATAACTCACAATTATCCTCCGCACAATGCAAATCTGAGAAATCAGCCCAAACATTGGACAATGGTGAAACCAAGGAGAAAGAGGAGCGTACTCGCACCTCTAAAAACCAGCTGCTCTCACAAGTCTAAAAGCCTTGCTTGTTATGGGGGACTAGATAGCCTTTCTGTTGTGAAATCGTTGACGAAAACATGCATTTCTCAAAACTGTTTTATTTCTGTTTATTAAAATAAAAAGCTCTAGCACATGATTAATCCCTGCTTCCCTTCGCGAAGGGACATTCTTTTATATTCATGTTGAGTCATCACCCTTCTTCGAGCACCGTCTTATAGAGCATTGCTGTCATTCTGAATATAATGTGCTTTGTCCCAAAGTCTTAATGTTTGGAGCATGTTTGAGGTACTTATCAATTCTGAAAACTTTAAATCTAGTCACCATTTAATGTCTCAAGAGGTGCCCGGCATTTATGTTTTGCCCCACGAGAGGGGCAAGCGAGAGATCACTTTACCATGCTTAGTTATATGCATTGCATCGGTGCTACTTGTTTGCATGTTCAAATTATTACTTGTTAGCATAATTGTGAGTTTTGCATAAGTATCTATGATTGTTTTAGTTCTATTGTTTTTTGTAACTTCTCTCTTGTGCTTATTAAATTATTGATCATGGTTTAAACTTCTATGCTCTAAATGAAGCAAATGTGTTTGTCAAAGTTTCTTTTATCGCGTCCAGTTTGCCAACTGAATTGCTTGAGGACAAGCATTAAGCTAAGCTTGGGGGAGCTGATACGTCTCAAACGTATCTACTTTTCCAAACACTTTGCTATTATTTTGCCTTTGATTGCTATTGAGTTTGTTTGGAACTAACCCGAACTGACGCTGTTTTCAGCAGAATTGCACTTGGTGTCTTTCTTTTGTGCAGGGTTCAGAAGTTCGCAGAAAATTCCAGGAAAATTATTAAAGTGATTTTTGAAGAAGAATAAAGCTCGGAAGCAGAAGACCTCGAGGGGGGCCACCCCAGGAGCAGGGGCGGGCCCTAGCCGCGGGTGGGCCCCAGCCCGCGGCATGAGGTCGCACCTGCCCCTAGGACCTCCTCTGGCGACCCCCTTCGCTTATAAGGACCCTTCCGACCTAAAAACATGAGCCCCTCGAACACTTTTTCCAGAAACCCGACGGAGCTCCGCCGCCATCACGAACCCTAAATTCGGGGTCCAGAGTCGCTGTTCCGGCACCCTGCCGGAGTGGAGATCGCCGCCATCGTCACCGCCAACGCCTCTCCATCAACCATCCATGTCGTCCTCCTCCATGAGTGAGTAGTTCCCTGCTGTAGGCAAGGGGATGGAAGGGATTGAATAAGATTGCTTATGTAATTCGATGCCAAATTGTTAGGGCACGATGCCTAGTATCCTCTATTTGTATTAATCATCGTTGGTGCAACTAGTTATGCTTAATGCTTGTCACTTTGGGCCCGGGTGCCATGTTTTCAGATCTGAACGCATTATGTTTGCATGAGTATAATTGATGTTTGGATCCTATGTACTAGTTGTATGCACTTGTTGTCCACCGGAACCGGAGACCCCGAGTGACAGAAACGGGGACATCGATGGGAATGGTTGGCAACTCGAGGGTTACATGTATTCATTGTGTGTTAATGCTTTGATCCAATGTTCTATTAAAAGGAACACCATAATTGCCATTTGTTCCTTAATTGGCCCGGCTGAAACCGGATGGCAGGACAAAAGATGCCGTGCAAGTTCTTATTGCAAGCACGTACGGCTAAATTAGGAATACATGTCTTTGATCGTTTGATACTTGGATACTATTTATATGTTTATTTGCTTAGTGCCTAGTTATTTATTTCATAAGCTATCGTATTCATGCAGCGCTCGTCTATCCGTCCCTATGCCTACGGTGTTTTAATCCGCTGTTTACAATCACTACATTTACTGTCATCATTGCTGTCTTTATTTTATTACTGCTATTACTATTTCACTGCTGCCGTCAAATTACTGTTACTACTGATAAATTGCTTCGAGAGAAATCCTTTTCAGGTGTGGTTGAATTGACAACTCAATTGCTAAGGCTTATAAATATTCTTTGGCTCCCCTTGTGTCGAATCAATAAATTAGGGTCAAACTACCCGCGAAGACTGTTGCGATCCCCTACACTTGTGGGTCATCATGTCCCCAGCCGATGGTTCATCAGCGGTTATTCAATCTCGTTGTTTGTGACAAATGGCTATTGCGGTATTAAAAGCCTTGGTTGGTGGTTTGGTGCATGTTTCAAGCTGACAACTGTCAAACAACCGAAGGAAGTATGTTTTTCAGTATATTGTTTTGTACTAGCCGTGTTGTATCGAGTTGTATCTCTTTTCTACGAGTTGTTGCTTTGCGTGGTAAATATCATATTTGATATAAAACGTCTCTTGGTGTCTTTTTTGAATAACAACAAAAAAAATCCTACCATACACTCGGGTCCAGTCCAAAACATGGAAAATTTTATTTTTACCACACTAGTTTTTTCCCAAGTAGCCGTGCACGTGCAATGCACGTCTTCAAAATATAAATGTCATTTTAATTTGGTAATTTTTTTTTACCAGATCAATAATTTTGAATGTATAACGATGATAACATAAAATGCATACACATTGCATCATTTTAAATCCACAAAGTACAAAATAATAGTTGTAATGTGCAGAAATATTACAATTCAATACCAGTTCAAAGCGATAATTAAAGTGAGTTTTTTTTCAGGGGACGATTCACAATCTCGTGGCATCTGTCTTGATTTCGTCATCTTTTAAGTCTCAATTTTTTATATCATCATCATTCAATTCCGAGTTGACTAAAATGACAGCTAACTTTGTTCTAAAATGTGTCATATGAGACTAAAAACAAACAGTGATCAGCGTTAGTTTTCAAATTCTCATACAATATAAAATAATTCATGGTACGAAGCAATATATTCTTGTTCAAGAGTGTCAGACGAAATATCTTCCGTGAAGTACTCCATAAAATTTAACATCCAAGACCACAAGATGGCCTTCATAATATTACATTTTAATTATACAAATTTTAATATATTCAATAAACTGCTTGTAAAAAATCTTAATATTACTTTGTAAAACCTTTAAATAAATCATTGAAAAAGTTTATAAAACTTTCAAAATCACAAACACGTACATACTGTTCACTATATAGACGGACACTTGCCTGATATAATCTCTAAATTGTTTTGCAGGCCTGCAAATAACTCCATACTCTTTTACAAATGGGTTTTTATTCTTACATAGAGTAAGAGGGAACCACATCTTTCAAGGAGGAATTTGAATACACGTGTGATTATAGAATTTCTGTATGTCGGTTAGTTCTCAGTTGAAAAATATTATTAATTGTGTAAAAAACTATTATAAAAATGGTAACAGATTTAAATAGCTTTTAAAAATGAATGTTTTAAAATCATGATTTTGGAGTAATAACAGCAAAAAAGACACGCATCTACTTCTCTCCCCACTCTCAAGCTTCTCTCTTCACTCTCTCACACACACACGATGCGACCACCGACCGGTCGACCGGTGACCTTCCACTGCCTCCCTGCCACCGGCGAGAATACCCTCCCCCTCCCCATGCATGAGCGCTGCTGCGGCGAGGAACTCCTCCTCTCCTGGCCTCCCGGTGTTACCGCGAGAACTGCTCCCTCCCCTGCCTCCCCGCCGCCTCCTCCCCACGCTGCTGCAGCCATGGCCACCCCCTTCCCTGCCGACGGAGGTGGAGGCGAGCAGTCAACCAGATCCTCGGCGGCGGCCATCGCACGCGCCTTCCCATATCCCCGTCGATCTGCTGCAGGAGGAGGCAATCGACGGCGGCCCGAATGGCTCGAGAGTTGGGACCTCCTACTTTGCGCCGTCCCAGCTCGTCGGTGCCGCCCTTGGCCATTTCGAGCTCGCCGCGGATGCATTGGAGTGCTGCCGCCGCACGCGCACCCTGTCAAGAAGGAGTGCCGCCTCGTCCGCCCGCGCTCCGGCAGCAAGAAGAGCTTCTTGCTGTCGCATCCGTCCATGCTCAGATAACAAGGAGCGGCGCCGCGTCCGCCCGCGTTTATCCCCTGCTCGACGGTGAGGAATCCTAATCCCCATCAAGATGTGTCCAAATATACCTAAAGTTTGTGGATCTAAGTCTAACATGAAAAAAGAAGATGTTGACATCGTTCAATTTCTTATAACAGGAAGGGATATTTGATTTAGATATGACCTATATTATAGAGAACATAATTTCTATGGTTTTTCCGGTAATTTGAGCTCAGCTCTGGGATTTTTGCATATGTTGAGGTCAGTGTCCTAAAGAAAATGCAAATTTTGCTTACCGTGGATTATAATGATGCGCAGGACATCTATCTTACGACTTATTAATTCACTGGACCTGAATGCTGAACAACTGCTTTTGTACATCGGGTCAAATCCTGCTAACGACAACACTTCATTTGTTGAAGATAACTCACTGCCGTCATTTTCGAGAGCTGTTAATTAGAGGGACACTGATCTTGTTTACTTCTGGCAGAAGGTTTGTGGTTATATTATCAAAAAGCTTGATCTTGATTTATTGTCACAAGATAGATCCCTGAGAAAAACAATGCTCGGAACCAATTGCTTGAAATGATGGGTCATAGATCTCATATTGACATTAGTGTCGAGCTGGTTGGAAACCTTTTGTTTGGTTCTTCGGATGGTCCCATGGTGAAAGGGGATCGTATGAGCACCTAGAGGGGGGGGTGAATAGGTGCTACCCAATTTTTAATTCTTTTTCAATTTAGGCTTGACACAAAAGATAAATTCTCTAGATATGCAACTACGGTGAATTTATCTATATGACAAGCAAACTAAACTACTAGGCAATTAACGAAACAAGTAAAGGAAAGAGATAACCGAGAGAGGAAGCACGCGGAGACAAGGGTGTATTCCCGAGTTCCTCCTTGTTAAGGGAGTACGTCTCGTTGGAGGGGTGTGATCTCGCCACGAAGGCCTACTCAACGCCACAAAGGCCTCACCCTATTCTCCGATGAACCTCGCCACAAAGGCCTAGTTCACCTTCCACTATCGGAGTCCTTCAAGGCGGAATCCGGAGCCCTTACAATGTTTTGAGGCACACACCCACAACTTAATTGGGGGCTCTCAAGTCAATACAACAACTGAAACAAGAACAATCAAAGTGAGTACAACCAAACACCTAGGTTTTCCCAATGGAAACCCTAGGCACAAATCCCTCAAGCAAATGAGGGGGAAATGGAAAACCGGTTGGTGTAGATCTAGATCTTGGCCTTCTCCTTCAATCCTCCAAAGATCAACAAGTTTGAGTGGGTAGATTGGGAGATCTAGGGGATTTAAGATTTGCAATCCACGAGGAGAGAGAAACTGGGTCGGGCGGCCTTCAATGGGGAAGAAGGGGGCTATTTATAGTCCCCCCCGAAATCCAACCGTTATGTGCAGAAAAACTGCACGGCGGTACTACCGCTGTACCAGCGGTACTACCGCTACAGGTATGTGGGACGGTACAGCGTGTAAACCGTCTCCAGCGGCAGCGGTACCCTGTGGGAGGTACCGCTGACCCCAGGTGGCGGTACTACCGGCGAGCCACCGGTACTACCGCTGGACACTTAGCCGCGAGGGCTAAGCCTTCCCAGCGGTAGTACGATGCACCTACCGCTGGGGTACCGACGGGCATACCCGTAGCCAAAAGAGGCTAGCGGTATGACCCGCGGTACCACCAGTGGTAGTACCGCTGCTGGGAGACAGCGGTACTACCGGTAAGGCACCGGTACTACCGCTGGACACTTAGCCGCGAGGAGCTAAGATGGATCCCAGCGGTAGTACGTGGTAGCTACCGCTGCGGTACCGAACCGCATACCCATAGCCAAAACATGCCCAGCGGTACCTCTGGCGGTAGCACCAGCGGTACTACCGCTGGAGGTTGTACTGCTGGGCAGCTGCGGCACCGCTCCAGGTTGGAGCGGTACTACCGCTGCACCAGCGGTACTACCGCTGAAGGCAGTTTTGGCAGCCTAGGTCAGATTCCTTCCCCTTAACACTTCGCATCGACTCCCTTTTTCCGAACCTGATGAAATCTATAGATTCTGCAAATATACACACAAACATTAGTCCGATGTTGTGTGTTGTCATTAGACTCCAAAACGGATGATCGAGCAACAATGCTCTTTCAATCTCCCCCTTTTTGGAGTATGATGACAACACACAACCAAGCGGTATACAAAATGTAGACGGAGCTCCCCCTAAAGCTATGCATCACTTGAGTTTGCTTTTGAATGCAAAATGCATACCAATAGGATCAATGCTCCCCCTAGATTTTGTAGACCAAGATCACATACGAAAAAGTAGCATGAGATAAGAAACATGCTATAAGACTAGATATAGTTATTACACCACAAAGTCTCGCATAAATAAAACAAGGTTCACATGGCTCACCCCATGAGTTCAACGAAATTAACTTAAACAAAGATAACTAGAAGCACAAGCATAGAAGGCAAAGAGAAAAGCAAGCTTGTGCTCCCATCCCATGCAAATCCCCGGATAGCTAATAGAACACTCTCCCCCTTTGTCATCATGACGCCAAAAAGGGAGAGGCGATGCTAACGTCCCAAAGGAAGTCACTCCTCGGAGCTAGACGCAGCCGCGGCCTCATCCTCCTCATCACTCTCATCATCACCAGCTTCCTCATCTTCTTCTTCATCGTCATCTTGAGTCATGAAACGGTGGGAGGGCTCTGGCTGCTCTCCCTCACGGTAGAAAGGCTCACGAGAGGTGGCATCATCCTCAAAATCAAAGTCCACCCAAGAGCTACGAGGTTTGCCCTTGGGACCGGCCACCCAAGCTGAATAGGAAGTGATGTTATCCTCAGAACCTGCAACCACGGGAACACCCAAGTGCTCAAAACGCTGACGAGTCCGCACACGCTCTTCCTTGCTCCTCCTGTGTGCATCATAAGCCCTTTTCTCAATGTCATCCTGACGGCAGAAGATAGTCTTAAGAGCAGATGCAAGCCACTTCTTGAACCCTCGGTCTGGGCGGCTAGGAAGCTCAAAGGAAGGATCATCATCATCATCATTTGAGGTGCTTGATTCAACATTGGGAATAAGAGGGGCTGCATGCTTCTTAATGAACAACTCCTTGATCTTGTGCTCGGTAAGCTCATCATCCGCAGCCAAAACGCAAGTGGGGACCTTCTTCTCCCATGCATAATTAATGAGCTTCATCAATTGAGCTCCAAAGATAGGAACCCTACGGTTCATCACCACGGAATAGATCTCATGCCAAAGAATATCCATCACATCAAGCTTCTTTCCTTGACCAACCATAAGAGAGGACTCATATAAAATGTTGATACGCATACCATGGATTTGATCAAAGTTGCCCACACGAGGTGCAATGGTGTTGCGGTAGATACGGTGAATAATGTCCCAAGTCTTCAACAGATGCTTCTGCTCCCCAACAACAGCCCGTCCAGGTATGTACAAATCAAACAGCACATTTGGCTTCATATGCTTGGAGGTATAAGGTATCCTGAAATACTGCTCCTTAGCGGCCTCATCCATGTCATGACCAAGATCAACCAAGCCTAGCAAAGAAGCAAAGTCACTCCAAGTGGCATCAAGCACCACATCCTTGGTCATCCACTTGATCCTCCTCGGCTCATCCGGAAAGAAGTGAACAGTGGCAAAGAACTGCATAATGAGCTGGAGATTGTAGTCCTCCTGCAGCCCAATGTACTCATAAATCCCGAACTCCTGGCAGATAGCAATAGCCTCAGAGAAATAATCCATATGCTTCTCCATGTAGTCGGTGCTGATACTGAACTGCTGCACCACTCGAGTCTTGAACTGAGGGAACACCTCATAAAAGATCCTCTCCTGGAACATGGTGTGAAAACCTTCAGCACTTCTACGATCCTTCGGAGCCTCATACGGGTTCTTCCTCCTCTCCTGACAGAAATCACGCGTGGACATCGTCACCACGGACTTGTTCTTCGCTGCACGAGCCTTGGCTGCATTAGACTGCTGCCTCCTAGTGGTTTGCTGTGGCATGACCTCAGGCTCATCATCATCATCCCCAGCCTGACGGGACCGCTTGGCGGCCCTTTTGAAGTGACTTCCCCCCCTAGCTGAACGAGAACCTAGGAAGGAATAGATGAAAGCACAGGGATAAGCATTGCAAAAATAACGAGGATCAAAACAGGAGAGGATCAGGGTTGCACAGTTTCTGGGAAAATCCCAGTTCGGCGGTAGTACCGCTGGTTCACCGGTAGTACCGCCAAGCGGTAGTACCGCCACAGTGGCGGTAGTACCGCTGGCTCCAGATCTGCCAGATCTACCGGTAGAATCAACGGTATTACCTCGATCTATGAAATCTTCCAACAAAAACGTGCAACAAGGATCCTAACCTAAGTACCAACCTATCCCTACACATCCTACCACAAAAAGATCACTAATCTATCTCCAATGCATCTCAACGAATCAACTAGGTTGAGAGAGAGAAGAGAGAGATTACCGGAGCTCATGGTGGAGGAGGAGAGGGAGAGGAAGGTCCTTAAGCCTCCCAACGGCCGGAGAGGGGCGACCCGGGCCGGAGGAGAGCTTCCCGGCGGTGACTTTGGGTGGCGGCGGCGGCAGGACGAGGAGAGGTGTGTGTGGGGGTCGGGGGTGGAGAGGTAGAATGAAGAACTACCCCTCCACGCCCAACTTAACCCCTCACGCAGAAGTCCTCAGCGGTAGTACCGCTACCCCAGCGGTAGTACCGCCCTCGCTGGTACTGCCGGTAGCTCGAGGTGCTACCGCATCCTGTGAAGGAGCGGTAGTACCGCCCAGCCAGCGGTAGTACCGCCACCTGGTACTATTGACTCCCAGCGGTAGTACCGCCAGGAACCACCGGTAGTACCGGTAGCCGTGTTTCCAAAAATCACCGACGGTTGACCCGTTAAAAATGCAAAAGAGAGACGGTTTTTGGGATAAGATGGCTTGGGATGAGAAAACACACTGTCATAATATGGTAGGACACTCGTGATTGCAAGATGCAAAAATAGAAATCCAATCACGATTGCATTCCCATGGCACGCACATATTGACACATATAGGTCTAGAAACTCCAAATAAACACCAAACAAGATCCAACTCCTCACACGAGGAGGTCGGTGGCCGAAGCCACCATATATGAGTATGAAGGAGTGAGACACCGCGAAGATGTATCTTGGGTTCTCACTCACAACTCATCATTTAAGCTCACAATTCATGAATTGAATATAGAGTAGAACAATGAATGCATTAATCTAGGCATAATGGGGGGAGGGAGAGCCCAATAGTTAGGACAACACTCCCCCTATGTCCATGCCTACACCTAAACCCAAATAGAGAATTGACCTATAGGTGTGTATGCAAGATGGTCAAGTCAAGCTCCTCGAATCCACGATATTTAGTTCATTCCTCAAATAAGTGAATCTTGCTTCATCAAGTGGCTTCGTGAATATATCGGCAAGTTGGTCCTTGGTTGGCACATAAGCAAGCTCAATGTCTCCACGGGCAACATGATCTCGAATGAAATGATGACGAATCTCAATATGCTTGGTTCTTGAATGTTGCACCGGGTTGTAGGCGATCTTGATAGCACTCTCATTGTCACACAAAAGAGGCACTTTGTCACAAGTGACACCGTACTCCTTCAAAGTTTGCCTCATCCATAACAATTGAGTGCATGCACTTGCGGCGGCAACATACCCGGCTTCGGCGGTGGAGAGGGAAATGCAATTTTGCTTCCTAGAAGACCAACTCGCCAAAGACCCACCAAGAAATTGGCAAGCCCCGGAAGTTGATTTCCTATCATCTTGATCACCGGCCCAATCCGAATCCGTGAAACCCCGAAGAGTGAAAGATGAATCCCTTGGATACCACAAACCAAACCTTGGGGTATGAATTAAATATCGTAGGATTCTCTTGACCGCCAACATGTGGCTTTCTTTAGGAGCCGCTTGATACCTTGCACACACACCTACACTCAACACAATATCGGGTCTAGATGCACAAAGGTAAAGCAACGAACCTATCATGGAGCGGTAGAGCTTTTGATCCACATCTATACCCTTTGGGTTAAGTTGTAGATGGCACTTGGTATCCATAGGAGTCTTCTTCTCCTTAGCATCCACCATATTGAACCTCTTGAGCATGTCTTGGATATACTTTGCTTGGCTAATAAAAGTTCCTCCTCTCAATTGCTTGATCTCAAATCCAAGGAAGAACTTCAACTCGCCCATCATAGACATCTCAAACCTATCGGTCATAAGCTTTGCAAATTCATCATTAAAAGCTTTGTTAGATGAGCCAAAGATAATATCATCAACATATAGTTGGCATACGAAAAGCTCCCCTTTAACCCTCTTAGTAAAAAGAGTGGGATCGATTTGCCCAACTTCAAACCCACGGTCTAACAATAACTCTCTAAGGTGCTCATACCACGCACGTGGTGCTTGCTTAAGTCCATAGAGCGCCTTATCGAGCTTGTAGACATGGTTAGGGAAGTTGGGGTCCTCAAATCCCGGGGGTTGCTTAACGAATACCAACTCCTTTAAAGGACCATTAAGAAAAGCACTTTTAACATCCATTTGTTGCAATTTGAAGTTATAGCAAGAAGCATAAGCAAGGAGGATACGGATGGCCTCAAGGCGAGCCACGGGAGCATAGGTCTCTCCAAAATCAATGCCTTCAACTTGAGAGTACCCTTGAGCCACCAAACGAGCCTTGTTCCTCACCACCATGCCATGCTCATCTTGCTTGTTCTTGAAAATCCACTTCGTGCCTATAACATTGCGGCACTCCTTTGGCTTCTCAACTAGCTTCCAAACCTTGTTGCGCTCGAAATTGTTGAGCTCTTCATGCATTGCTAGCAACCAATCCGGATCTTCAAGAGCTTCGGCAACCTTCTTTGGTTCAAACATGGCAATATGAGCTTGATGGTCACTAAAATTTGCCAATTGCCTTCGGGTGGACACCTTGCCTCTCACATCACCAATAACCTTATCAAGGAAATGTTCACGAAGTTCCATGGTTCTTGCAACTCGAGCTTGACGACGGGCTTCGATATCCTCATTGCATCTTGGAGGTATCACTTGATCATCTTGATCATTTGAGTCCCCGTCTTGACCGGAAGGTTGACCTTGATCATCAATGGGCTCGGCTTCAACATTTGAAGAAGATGGTTGAGCAAGGTCTTGATCTTGGCTAGCATCATGAGATGGAGAGTTTGAATCTTGCATAGCAACATGATCAACGGGTTGAGGGTCTTCAACTTGTTCTTGGGTTGGTGCAACTTGCTCTTCTTGGGCAACGGTTTCTTGTGTAGATGAAGGCTCCACTTGAGTAGAGCATTGTCCTTCTCGATCCACCACAAGGGGTTCCTCAATGGGGCGGAAGAATCCCACACCCATTCTTCTTATGGCTTCTTGAGGAATTTCATCATCTACATCGGAAACATGAAATTGCGCCACTTGGGAGCCGTCATTCTCATCGAACACCACACTACAAGATTCTATGATGCGCCGTGAAGCTTTATCATAGATTCTATAAGTGTGGGATTCGCCACCGTAACCAACAAAAATACCCTCTAGAGATTTAGATTCGAATTTAGTGAGCCGACAACCTTTAATCAAATAGAAACACTTACAACCGAAGACGCGGAAGTAGGAGATGTTAGGCTTGTTGCCGGTGAGGATTTCATAAGGAGTCTTGTTCAAACCTTTGCGGAAGTAGAGCCGGTTGGATGAGTGACAAGCCGTGGATATAGCCTCCGCCCAAAACCTTAGCGGAGTCTTAAACTCCGCAAGCATGGACCTAGCCATATCCATAAGAGTCCGGTTCTTCCTCTCGGCTACACCATTTTGTTGAGGGGTATATGCGGCGGAATATTGATGACGAATACCCTCTTCACTAAGAGACTCATTGAGGGTGTAGTTCTTGAACTCGGAGCCATTATCACTCCTAATAGCCAATATGGGGACATTGTGTTGTCGTTGCATTTCGGTGGAGAAGTCGATGAAGGTTTGTTGGGTCTCACTCTTCAACTTGAAGAAATAAACCCAAGTGAATCTTGAATAATCATCGACAATCACCAAGCAAAATTTCTTCCCACCAAGACTTGCTTCGGGCACGGCACCAAAAAGATCAACATGGAGAAGCTCCAAGATCCTCTTGGAAGAAACGATTGTCTTGCTAGGGTGAGGAGAATCATGCATCTTGCCTTCAACACAAGCCCTACAAACACGGTCCTTGGCAAAAGAGACATCTTCTTTTAGTCCGAGTATGTGGCCACCCTTGTGGAGACTTTGCAAAGTTCTCATGTTGACATGGGCTAGGCGGCGATGCCACAACCAACCCTTGTCGGCCTTTCCGAATAGGCACATCGAATTTGTAGTGGTTTTCCCCGAAAAGTCAACCACAAACAAATCATCCTCGACGTACCCAACAAAAGCGACCTTTAGAGTCTTGCTCCACAAGATGACCACAATATCAACATCAATAAAGACGGCAAAACCCATCTTATTAAGAGCATGGACGGAAAGTAAATTGTAACCAAGGGTTTCGACAAGCATGACATTTACTAAGGTGACATCCTTAGCAACTACCACCTTGCCCAAACCCGTTACCTTAGATTTTGATCGGTCTCCAAACGTGACGGTAGATCCATTTAGACATGTTCGAAATTCCGTCATGATCTCTTTGCTTCCGGTCATATGTTTTGTGCATCCACTATCAAGCACCCATTTTGACCCGCCGGAAGCATAGTCCTACAAGGAATCATTGCTTTGATTTAGGTCCCCATTTTTCAATGGGTCCTCTTTTGTTAGCAACAAGGGTCTTAGGAACCCAAATAGAGCGATAAATAGGCACATCTCTAGGACCAACAAATTTAGCATAAACATCCCCATAATAATCAACAAAGATAATGTAATAGGGGTTAGTCTTTCCCGCAAAGTCATCACTAGTAGTTTTGCCCCTTGTGGCACTACCACTAGCAATGTTGACCCTTTTTGCTTGAGGGGCACTAGGGATGTTGGCCTTCTTAGCTTGAGGAGCACTAGGGATGTTGGCCTTCTTTGCTTGAGGGGCCCTAGCGTCTTTCATGAAGGACTCCTTCTTCTCCTTCTCAACGAAACCAACACCACCTCTCCCCTCCTTGGAAGGGACAAACGGTCTCTTACCACGGGAGATGGCATTAGCAAGGTTAACTTTTAACCTAGCATTTTCCGCAATAATATTTGCATGATCACAAGTAATAGGAGTAGAGGAGCTAGGCACATCAATTTTAGATGGTTGAGCTTGAAGTTGTTCATACGACTCTTTGAGGGTGGAGAGCTCACTCTCCAAAGCCTTGTGAGCCTTAGAGAGATTCTCTAACTCCTCGGTTAGTCTAGAATGACCAACGCCAAGCTCGACCTTTTCTTTCTTGCAAATTTTATATTTTGCTCTAGCATGATCACGTTCCTTAATGAGCTTAGCAACAATTGCATCATTAGTTTCTTCTATGGATTCTAGTTGTTCTTCAAGAGAAACTCTAAGCTCATGTTCTTCTTCAAGATTATCTTTTAGAGAAGCAATTTCCATGGCATCATCTCTTTCTATTTTACCTTTTACCTCTAGCATTTCAAGAGCATCATCATATTGACTCATAAGAGTCTCAACATGCTTCTTGGTTTCACCTTGCATGTTAGATATAAAATGATCCAAGGCAACAAGTTCCTCCTTAACTTCAAGACTAGTAGGATCATCTACATTACTCATGGCATTGGGAGTTGAAGGAGATGATACCTCATTGGCCTTGGCCATAAGACACCTTGCGGAAGAGGTTGAGACATTTTCATTGGGGGATTCAAAGAGAGATGGAGTTGATGCAATGGCAATCCCGGCCACTTCACTTTTGGTTTCTTCTTCTTCTTCTTCTTCCCCGGATGAGTATTCCTCTTGAGCAATTAACACCATCCGTTGAGGTTTCTTGTTGGTGGGATTCTTCTTGAAGAATGGCTTCTTATTGGGAATCTTGGGCTTAACCTTACGGACAAGTTTGCCTCCATGATGTTCACGGTTTTCAAAAGGACATTCGGCTACGAAGTGATAGCGATCTTGGCAATTGTAGCACGAACGCACCCTTTGGCCACCCTCCTTCTTTCCACTAGACTTGTTCACAAACTCTCTTGCCTTAGATGGGCTCTTCCAAAAATCCTTGTGCGAGTGAGACAAAGTGAGAGCCGAGTAGTCCTTGAGGGTGTCCTCAAGCTCCTTGGGATCCCAATGAGATACATCTTCTTGTTCTTCATCATCACTGTCTTGTGCAACCATCTTGGCCTTCAAAGCGAGGGGAGAACTCTTGTGCATTCCAATGGCTCTAGCACGAGCATCTTCGGCGTTCTTGGCGGCCACTTTGAATGCGGACATCTCTTGCATGACTTCCATAGATGACATAAGGTGATAGTTGTGCCTTCCTTGGAGACTCTTCAAGTCAGTTGACTCAAAGGGCCATAGAGCACTCACATACTTCCTCTTGATCCATGCATCATCCACATGAGTTGCCCCAAGTGACCGAAATTGAGTGGCAAGAGTCTTGAGTCTTCGATACATGTCTTCATGCCCTTCACCTTCTAACATGAAAAAGCCCTCGGCTTGGTTGCTCAAGGACTCAAACCTATTCCTCTTCATGCTCTCATTGCCGATGAACTCATTGGTGAGAGTATCCCAAGCTTCTTTGGCGGTGGTGGCAAACTCGATGTGTGACAAGTGCTTCTCCCCCACGGCGGTTTGGATCATGTTGAGAGCCAACTCATTGAGTTGACAATCAACAACCTCTCTTCTTGTCATGTTGTTGGGGTCGTGTGCCTTGAAGCCAACCTCGATGATCCTGCAAAGCTCGATTGAAGCACTCTTCATATAAGATCTCATAAGAAATTGCCAGTTAGAAAAACAAGATGGATTAAACTTGGGTGGATCACCCCTATTGTTTATATGAGGATGAGGGATAGGTGGGTCGGGGGAGTATATGTGAGGAACCTCACTATACGTCTCCTTCCCACTAGCATTTTTAGATGGGGATTCTTTAGTTCCTTCACTACCCTCAACCTCCGATGCTTGCGCGGCGGAAGAATTTACCTCTAGCGGTGGTGGTGTGGGTCCTACTCCCTTAGGAAGGAGTTGCGCGATCATCTCACGCAATTCCTTCATTTGAGTGTCCATGGTGGATCTAAGACATGTTTCCAAGTTCTCAAGATCCTCCGTGGTCACCCCGGGTTTAGGATCCGCATCATCACCGGAGATACTCATACTCTCTTAGGCGGTGAAGCCTAGATATAGAGACAAGGCTCTGATACCAATTGAAAGGGGATCGTATGAGCACCTAGAGGGGGGGTGAATAGGTGCTACCCAATTTTTAATTCTTTTTCAATTTAGGCTTGACACAAAAGATAAATTCTCTAGATATGCAACTACGGTGAATTTATCTATATGACAAGCAAACTAAACTACTAGGCAATTAACGAAACAAGTAAAGGAAAGAGATAACCGAGAGAGGAAGCACGCGGAGACAAGGGTGTATTCCCGAGTTCCTCCTTGTTAAGGGAGTACGTCTCGTTGGAGGGGTGTGATCTCGCCACGAAGGCCTACTCAACGCCACAAAGGCCTCACCCTATTCTCCGATGAACCTCGCCACAAAGGCCTAGTTCACCTTCCACTATCGGAGTCCTTCAAGGCGGAATCCGGAGCCCTTACAATGTTTTGAGGCACACACCCACAACTTAATTGGGGGCTCTCAAGTCAATACAACAACTGAAACAAGAACAATCAAAGTGAGTACAACCAAACACCTAGGTTTTCCCAATGGAAACCCTAGGCACAAATCCCTCAAGCAAATGAGGGGGAAATGGAAAACCGGTTGGTGTAGATCTAGATCTTGGCCTTCTCCTTCAATCCTCCAAAGATCAACAAGTTTGAGTGGGTAGATTGGGAGATCTAGGGGATTTAAGATTTGCAATCCACGAGGAGAGAGAAACTGGGTCGGGCGGCCTTCAATGGGGAAGAAGGGGGCTATTTATAGTCCCCCCCGAAATCCAACCGTTATGTGCAGAAAAACTGCACGGCGGTACTACCGCTGCACCAGCGGTACTACCGCTACAGGTATGTGGGACGGTACAGCGTGTAAACCGTCTCCAGCGGCAGCGGTACCCTGTGGGAGGTACCGCTGACCCCAGGTGGCGGTACTACCGGCGAGCCACCGGTACTACCGCTGGACACTTAGCCGCGAGGGCTAAGCCTTCCCAGCGGTAGTACGATGCACCTACCGCTGGGGTACCGACGGGCATACCCGTAGCCAAAAAGAGGCTAGCGGTATGACCCGCGGTACCACCAGTGGTAGTACCGCTGCTGGGAGACAGCGGTACTACCGGTAAGGCACCGGTACTACCGCTGGACACTTAGCCGCGAGGAGCTAAGATGGATCCCAGCGGTAGTACGTGGTAGCTACCGCTGCGGTACCGAACCGCATACCCGTAGCCAAAACATGCCCAGCGGTACCTCTGGCGGTAGCACCAGCGGTACTACCGCTAGAGGTTGTACTGCTGGGCAGCTGCGGCACCGCTCCAGGTTGGAGCGGTACTACCGCTGCACCAGCGGTACTACCGCTGAAGGCAGTTTTGGCAGCCTAGGTCAGATTCCTTCCCCTTAACACTTCGCATCGACTCCCTTTTTCCGAACCTGATGAAATCTATAGATTCTGCAAATATACACACAAACATTAGTCCGATGTTGTGTGTTGTCATTAGACTCCAAAACGGATGATCGAGCAACAATGCTCTTTCACATGGTTCTAAAGACTATTCGTGCAGCTGGTGAGCCTCTTGTTGATGACTGGAGTTGTCTTAAGTCTACGGTAAGGTTTCTATTTCACTTTGCTTTGTCATGTATCATTATCTCTTGTCTTATGCTTCTGTTTGTGTTCTGATGTGGTTCAAGTGGTCATTATTTGGGTCTGAGAAAGTTCAGTTGATTTACTTTCAGTACTACAATAGTAAATCAATTCCTGCAGATTTATTTGAAAACTGTTGTTATTGGTTGTCGGACAAACATAATTCCTTTTATCATCTACTCCCACTGGTTCACTTCAAGTGTCCACAACCTCGAGAGTGTCGGTTCAAAACATATATGTTTAGAATAGATTAAGAGAACCAGTAATGTTGTTAGTGTAGAAAAAGGAAATCACACTTGACCTACACTTCATGTTTAGAAATAGGTTAAGTAGCTGATGCATATAAGTTTGATGCATGGTCATTCTCATAAATCCCTTCTTAGATTTGGTGTTATGTTGGTCTATGCACATGCAACTCCCTTCTCTCATGATGGTGGAAATTGTTTGTGTTTTTTGACCATCTGGCAATGAAACAACTCTTAACCGTCCTGCAATTTGTTGCATCTGATACTCATCATTCCTATGCAGCCAATTGGATTCATCATTGTATGTTATATTATTCTCCTTGTCGTGGGGGTTGTTTTCATATGATCGAAAAGAATTTCTTAAATTTGATAAGCCTGCAAGAAGAATGCATCTCCAAATTAGTGATGGTATATTTATTTTTTGCAAGCTTAGAAGTAGAACATGCATTCCAATATTTCATGGTACAACATGACCTGTAGTAGATATCTGTTGTAGTTGGGTGACACCTGATTGTACCATAGCTTGTGTGTGTGAATCAGTGTTAGTGACGTTCATGAGGGCAGTAGCTGCTTTCTTGTGCTGACGGTATTGCCGTTGTCACTTAGTATCTCCTCCTTATTTTGTGCATAGCGCTCCCTGTCCTTTTGCCTCCTTCTTTCTTTAGGGTCTGCATAGATGGAATAAGCCAGTTAGAATAGAGATGTAGGGCTGCAGGTACTTAGCTTGTTGAAATTACCAATGCATATGGACAATGGTGTTTGGGTTTCATTTTCCTGGGACATGGCCAATTTGTTTCCTACGGCTTGACCTCGTGTTTGGGTTTCATTTTCCTGGGACATGGCCAATTTGTTTTCAATGGCTTGACGACGTTTTTTCATAATATAATCTTTATTTTGTGCATAATATTTAGTGTTCTTCTGCATCTTCAATTCTTTAGGGTCTGTATGGATACATTTGAAAAGTTAGCACATTAGCAATACAAGTGTTCATCTTCATCATAGAAAACAGTAGCGAGTGGTTTCTGGTGTAGTTACCACAGGATTGAGTGCTAACACCAGAGAATTCGACATGAAT
This sequence comes from Puccinellia tenuiflora, assembly GCA_012064385.1. Classification (NCBI taxonomy): domain Eukaryota; kingdom Viridiplantae; phylum Streptophyta; class Magnoliopsida; order Poales; family Poaceae; genus Puccinellia; species Puccinellia tenuiflora. The sequence continues at coordinate 62,481 of QRDG01001618.1, forward strand.
ATGATCATGGAGGTACAATGAACTGACCATTGTTTTCTTGTTTCGTTTGAACAGTCAATGGCATGTACTGATGGTTGATATTTTACAGTGTTTTAAAAATGCTTTGGACATGAAAACAATGGCTCTTGTACAATAAACAGAGACCGCAAGAAGAAGCTCAATGGCTGCCAACGTAGTGCCTTCTATGAAGGAATTGGTGCTAACACCAGAGAATTCGACATGAATATGATCATGGAGGTAAAATGAACTGACCATTGTTTTCTTGTTTCGTTTTAACAGTCAATGGCATGTACTGATGGTTGATATTTTACAGCGTTTTAAAAATTCTTTGGACATGAAAACAATGGCTCTTGTACAATAAACAGAGCCCACAAGATTGGAGCTTGACTGTAGTTTATTTGTATCCTTATGAGAATTTTCCAGGTTCAATGTCAAATAATGACGTTATTGATCGTAATTTGGTAATGTTACTCTGCAGTCAAATCGCACGACAGGGAGGATCTTCCCTAGGATGTAGTTATTTAAATTTACAGATGTTTTTGCATAGAAAAATAGCTGTAGCGTGGTACCAATTCAGTAACTTTAATCCAAATTGTTTTTTGTGTAATTGTCAGAAGGAGGAAGAGTAGCTGGTGCTGAGATCTGCTTACCTGACGGCACGGTGCTGGGTGCTGAGGGCGTCGTCGAGGACACGTTGGCACGGTGCAGGGTGCCGAGGGCGTCGTGCTGCCTGGCAGCGAGGGCGCCGTCGAAGAAGGTGTTGTTGGGCGCCGTCCAGGAAGTTTGCGTTGCTGGCGGGCTATGAGGGCGCCCTCCAGGAAGGTGCCGTCGAGGAAGGTGCCGTTGGGCGTTGTCCACCAAGATGACGGTTTTGCCGGGCTGCGTGGGCGCCGCCGGGTGGCGAACCCGCCGTCGAGGATGCCGAGGGATCCTGGTGGCGATCGGCGTCGCGAGACAGCCTGGTGGAGATCATGCGGCAAGGGAGCTTGGGCGATCTACCGGCGAGGGAGCGGAATTGCCTACCTAGGTGATCGTGGCGATCAGTTTCTATTTTTAGCCTGGCATCATAGATAGCAGCGGAATTACGGGCTGTGTGCGGTGGAGGTGGAGTAGGATTCAGCCAAATTAAACGCTAAGTGCACACGGGTTGTACATGGGTTAATCTGGAACGCTAGATTTAGTCTTGTGGATCAAATCAAGCGGTTGGAATTATTCTGGGTTGTTTTGACGGGGTACGTTTAGGAAAAGTCATGTTCGCTTGTTTAATAGTAGTGGAGATTTTGCTTTTGCCACTATAATTTTGACATTTTGCTTTTGCCCTTTTGAGGGGCAAAACAAGAATCATAGGGAAAAAAGCAAAACAAAATTTCACCATTTTCATTTTGGTTTTGCCCCACGAAGGACAAAAATGATGTATTACCAGGAGTTGGCACGGCAAAGCAAATGTCAATATTTAGAGTCGCAAAAATAAAATGGACGGAAACTAGTGTGGTAAAAACAAAATTTTCCCTCCAAATACCCCGATGGACTGGACCCGTGAGGCCGTGAAGCTGACCCGGCCCACCTCTCAGCCCACAAACAAAACTACCCAAACCAAACTGACCTACCACTACTACGGCCTCACCCTTTCCTTCCTCCTCGCGCCGCCGCTCCAAACCCCTCTAAAACCCTCGCCGCCGGCGCGCACACCCTCCCCTCCAGACCAGAGAAAACCCTAGCCGACGCGGCCGGGGGTATGGGGATCTTCGAGCCCTTCCGCGCGATAGGCTACATCACCACCGGCGGCGTGCCCTTCTCCCTGCAGCGCCTCGGCACCGAGACCTTCGTCACCGTCAGCGTCGGCAAGGCCTTCCACGTCTACAACGTAAGACATCACCACCTACCCCAACTGCACCCCGCCGTCTCGTCTCCCCACTCCCGTCGCCCCCTCAAATCGCGGCAGCTTATTGTTGTAGGGAGCCCAGCTCGCAGGAGCCGCTCATTTTCTCTGTCTGTATTTGGGGATTGTGTACTAGAAGCAGTGGTGTGATAGCTTATGCTTGGAGCTCAGGTGGAGTTTAGTGCTGAATTGCTGGTTGCCTGCCGCAAGTGGGGTTAATACAATTTGCCCCTGGCTTCCGTCGCGATAGTAGAGCTTATGTTCATGTAGACCTACCTTAGTCTGCCTGTCTTCTGTTGTCTTCTCTGGATTTACATATGTTTCAGAATTCGGATGCAAAGGACTTCCATTTTGCATAATAATATATGTTTTTTGTTCTTGTTGTGCAGTGTGCCAAGCTGAATTTGGTTCTTGCTGGTGAGCCTGCTATTTGGTATTGCTTGGTCTCTTTATGTTCATTGTGTTTTTTACTCATGGTGCGTGAACTTTCTATGTGATCGAAGGACCCCAACTGCCGAAGAAGATCCGTGCTCTCGCATCCTTCAAGGAGTACACATTTGTTGCCTATGGAAGTGATATCGCGGTTTTCAAACGGACTGATTTGGTAAGGGAATCGCCGCGCCTAAGATTGCTGAATTAGTCTTCTCAGTCATGTTAGTTATTACCAATCAAGGGTTTGCACACTGATGATTCATTAGGAACAGTTGGGGTTCTTCCGTGCCCTCTATAACCCTGGCATTGTTTATTTTCATAGGAAAAAGAGGATGAAATACTTTGTAGCTAAAATATATAATGGCTGCATCAATTGGTTTGGTACCTGCTGCTTATCTCAACCTTCCAAAATAGAGTTCCATACCAGTAAATGCCTGTCTTAGGTTTATTTGTAGATCTCTTGTGAAATCAGATGTAGATTGTGGATAATACCTGAAATTGTAAAATACTTACAAAGCAACATGTCTATTTGTGTGCTGTACAAAAATACAAATAATGGGCACTTACTGTTGCTAACTTGCTATAATAGCTCCTCTTCCCTTGTTCTTCTTACTGTACACAAATGGACATGTTTTTGCAAGTGCACACATATCCATAATCGACATGTAGAAAAATTTCTTACTTTTGAAAATTGCAAATGGTTGGTTGAAAAAGAAAACCCTGGGAGCAATGGCACCCGGGAGCAAAAAATATCACGCTCTTGATCCAGACCCTCACTATATCATGTCCATTAACTGCAACAGTGGCTTTGTGTTTACGTTTTCTCTCGAAATTTCAGGTGGTTACCTGGACTAGACATGAAGAAAAAGTCAACATGTTGTACTTGTTTGGAGAATACATTCTCAGTGCAGATACTAAAGGTGATATATTTATCTGGGCCTTCAGAGGAGCAGATCCAAGCAGTGAACCTGTTGGAAACATATCATTGGGAGAAAAGTTTACTCCAACCTGCATTATGCATCCGGATACTTACCTGAATAAGGTGCCTGAAATTATTGGTTCATTTGGAGATAATTTGCTTTCCAAATTACCTGTGCGTTAACAAGTCTGATGATTATCGATGCATCAGGTCATTATTGGTAGTGAAGAAGGACCCTTACAGCTGTGGAATATCAGTACAAAGAAAAAAATATATGATTTCAAGGGTTGGGATTCATCAGTACGCTGTTGTGTTTCTTCACCTGCTCTGGATATGGTTGCAGTTGGTTGCTCCGATGGAACAATTCATGTTCACAATATACGATATGATGAAGAGTTGATGTCTTTCAACCATCAAATTCGTGGTGCTGTAACTGCCCTGTCATTTCGAACAGGTGATTTGATCGAACATGCTATACACTTTTTAACCTTTTATAAAATTCATGTTTAGTCATCCTGTGTCTATTGAAAATCCGAACAAATCCTGGTTGGTTCAAGTCCTTAACTTCGGTTCTTGATTATGAATGTCAGATTTATGGTGGCAAGTCTGGTTATTCTGATATCCAGTTCAGGAAATGTAGCTGACACATTCTTTTTGGCTTATGAATTTCCATCATATGATTTTTTGGAGAATTGAGTTGCCAATAAAATCTGTGCTGAGAGTGTTTCCTAATTCAAACAATGACCATGATATTTGTTATGCTTGAATAAAATTCTAGATCCTGTGTAACTTATTTTGGAAGTACGGATATGTAGCTGAGTTTTATTATCAGTTGCCTAGTTGGTAGATACTTTACTGCCACCGAGGTGTTTTTCATAGTTATGGATAGCTTTGGGTCTCCCTGTTAGAAAAATAGGTGCATTGTTTTTATTCCAAATAATAAACATTGCCAAGCTTCTACATGTCAACCTGAAGTGTTATTTTTTTTGCTTTGTCTGCTAGATGGGCAACCCCTTCTAGCTTCTGGAGGTTCCTCGGGTGTTATTAGCATTTGGAATCTTGAGAAAAGAAGGCTACACTCTGTGATTAGGGAGGCCCATGATGGTTCTATAGTATCACTTCATTTTTTTGCCAATGAACCTATTTTGATGAGCTCAGCAGCTGATAATTCAATAAAAGTAAGTGCTGTTTTCTTGTCTTTTTTATCATATTGTTGACGGTGACTGATAAAAACAGTGGAGCTTATAGCTGTTGAGCTGTAACATATGAAAGATCAAAAGCTGCTGCTTTCTATGACCTGGCACTTAGCCTGTTATATCTCCCTTTTTTCCATTTATTTATACTACATTGCCTGATTCTGGGGGAACATATAAGGATCTCCCAAATTGAATCGAGCTTACAACATGCTAATAAGTAACAAATCAGCAAAGAAAGACCAAGTCAATACTGGTGTGAGATGATATTTGCTTTGACAATCACATTAAGTTAGCTATAGTACATTATTTCAGTTTACATTTGAAAGTTGGTAATCTGACATACTTTATGCCAGATGTGGATATTTGATAATAATGAAGGAGATGCTCGTCTGTTAAGATTTCGAAGTGGGCATAGTGCTCCACCTCGGTGCATAAGGTAAGAAATGCCCTCCAAGTGTGTGTTGTGAATGTACATTCGTTTCGATTATGCTTTAGTGAGTCAGTCTATTTTGTTGTTAGATTCTATGGCAATGGAAAATCCATCTTATCCGCTGGTCAAGACCGCGCATTTCGTCTTTTCTCTGTTGTTCAGGTAATTTATAATCTTTGTAACATTAATTTCTACATCCGCACACTACTCGTCTGTTATGATTTCCTGCATGTTTGCCCTGACAAAAATGCTATTGAGGTAATGTGTTTACTGTACGGTTCATGTTTGTCTTTTATCAGGTTGTTTTCTTTCTTTCTTTTTGAGCAAAATGACTTAATATGTTCACTATTTAGTCCTACTAAAGTAACAATTTTTTACAGGACCAACAAAGCAGAGAGCTTTCTCAGCGACATGTGTCTAAAAGAGCTAAAAAGCTTAGAGTAAAGGTAAACTTTTGATTACTATTCCTTTATCACTTTCTAGTTCATCATTTCCTTATTAGGGTGTTACAGTTTTGTTCTTTTCTGCAGGAGGCAGAGATCAAGCTAAAACCTGTTATTACATTTGATTGTGGTAATTCTCAGGTCTTTGCAATATTTTTTCTGCTTTTCTCTGTTTAAATATCTTCTAGAAGGAGTACCAATGAATGATGCTGTTCTATTTGTAGTTGCCGTCAAAGGGCATGATAACCCTTTCCGTGTTGACACATAATAAACCATTGACCAGTATTCTGGTCATCTTTAGTAGTGTAGACAAGAAACTAGAAATATGTTATCTTGTTCAGATATGATTGCTTATTTACCACTGGAATCAACTATTGTTCAGCTGAGATACGGTCACGTGATTGGTGTAATGTTGTCACATGCCACATGGATACTCCAAAGGCATATGTATGGCGTCTTCAGAACTTTGTTATAGGTGAACATATTCTGACACCATCGTCAGGCACCGTGTCGCCGATTAAGGTAATGCTTGTTTTTGTAATCATAATGTATTGAATTCTCATTGTGGGCTAGATTAGAACATGCTTTCTTTGGACTACCAAGACTCAGATGTTAAATGCTAGAAGTCTTTCCCTACCTCTTCTTTAAGAAATTCCATCTCTTTTCTGGCAGGCTTGTGCGATAAGTGCATGTGGTAACTTTACTCTCTTGGGTACCGAAGGTGGTTGGATCGAAAAATTTAACCTTCAATCTGGGATTAGTCGTGGTAGTTACATTGATGGCTCGCTGGCATTGCAATGTGCACATGAGGGGGAAGTTGTTGGATTAGCTTGTGATGCTACAAATGGCTCTCTGATTAGTGCTGGATACCGTGGTGATATTAAGGTTTGATGATGCTCTTGCATTTTAGTTCAGTTACAGTTTATTTTAGTGCATGTTTAGTGGGCGCGTTTACTTTCTGGAATGCTAATGTACTTTCCTTTTCTTCTTCCATGCTCTTGTCAACTGGTTAAAATATTGTTCCTCTTCTAATAATAATATTGCACCTCCAGCTGTTTGCTTTAATTAGTCACTCTTGAACTTTGCTTTGCCAGTATGGTTTATCTTTTTGCCACGATTCCATTACTCGGCTATTGACTTTGTCTCGTGCAGGTGTGGGATTTTAAAAGTTGCAAGCTAAAATCCAAACTCAATGTTGGTAAATCTGTAACGAAGATTGCATATCACCGGGCAAATGGTACTATTCAACATGTTTGGTTATTCCCATGGAATGTGCCATGGACGATTAACAGTTTTTTTTTGCTCTTTTTATGGCAGGTCTTCTTGCGACTGTAGCAGATGATATGGTACTTGTATTGTTTGATACTGTGTCGTTGAAAATGGTTCGTAGATTTGAAGGACATACAGACCGTATCACTGATCTATGTTTCAGTGAGGACGGGAAATGGCTCATCTCGTCTAGTATGGATGGGACACTCAGAATATGGGATATCAGTTTAGCAAGACAGATAGATGCGATGCACGTTGATGTATCTATAACATCTGTCTCTATGTCTCCTAATATGGATGTGCTGGCTACTACCCACGTTGATCAAAATGGCGTGTATCTTTGGTAGGCTTTCCTTGTTCCTTGTGCTCACTTGTGCATTTGCATACCTTTGGTAGCTACATGTTTCAGGAAAATATGATAAGTTGCACATCTCATTTAGGCAATTATTGCCCACCTTGTATCAATGTTAATAACTTCATACCATCACATGCAACCAACCCTGGCCAAACATTTTCTTTGTTTGTGAATAATGTTTATTTCTGTTCTTTTGATAAAACTATGTTAAAGCTTAAGAGTAATTTGTAGTTTTAAGTTATCAGTTGCTGCTGACTGACGGCCGGAGGAACAGCTTCTGAAAATAGAAACTTTTCAAACATGTTCATTGGAGCCCTTGTTTTTGTTGTGCATGGAGGACAACTTCTCACCACACCTCATAAGGTCAACTTAATGATGCACATTTACGGTTTTGCTTTCCATTAAGTTGAATACTCAGTCCCTGAAACAAAGAGTTGAATGCGAACGTTGATGCATATTTACGGTTTTGCTTTCCATTAAGTTGAATGCTCAGTCCCTAAAAAGCAAAGAGTACTCAAGATTGATATTGTTTTTAGGCTCACTTCTGTGATTTTTCTACTTCATATTCTTCTACCGTTATGGATAACAGGCATAGTGTATTGGTTGTTTGCAGTTTATTCTTTGGTTCGTATATAAAGCTCATACTTTTCTTAATAAATTTGACAGGATTAATCAAGCTTTGTTCTCACCCTCAACAAATGTTGATAGCTATGCAAGTGGTAAACATGTCCGGAATGTGCTTTTGCCAACTGTTTCATCAGCCGGAAAATCTGAGGAAGAAGAATCCATTCAAAATTCACAAGATTCAGATCAATCTGATGTTAAACCTTTTGTCATAATGAATCATCAAATACCAAATATGATCACACTTTCATTGCTCCCAAGGAGTCAATGGCAAAGTTTGACAAATCTTGACATTATAAAGGTAATGTACTTTTGTCTCTGTTTTAAGTTAAAAAGTTCTACTGCAAACTAGCGAATCATGTGACCTGTATTAAACTATGCTAATTCTCTCGAGTTAGAATTTGGTGTTGTGTATCATAGGATGTGTGTATAACAATTTTAACTTTTACTGACAATAGTTTGATTAACATTTAGTGCATTCATACAGAAACGGTGTTAAGTTTCTATCAAAAAATGTTTGTTAATATTGTAACTTTATTAAGTTTGACAAATAAAGTACAATAGGAAGTGATGGTCAAAGTTATCATTTGGTGACCGTAAATGTCCAATAGGACACTTATTTCTGACTGGATACTCTTTTAAGTAATCTTTTTGCATAAGGCCAACTAGATTTAAGTACTCATCGTCACATTTCTGTGTCTTTAGGTTCGAAACAAGCCGATCGAGCCACCTAAGAAACCTGAGAAGGCGCCTTTTTTCTTGCCCTCAGTTCCATCCCTTTCTGGGGAGATACTGTTTGAGCCCCCTGCCAGTAAAGAAACAGACGACAGCACAACCGATGACGCAAGTCATAAAAAGATGGCTGATCTCTCCTCTCACTTCTGTCGGCTGTTACAATCATGTGGAGAACTTAAGAACTGTAAGTATTTAGGCCAACCAAAATATCTAAATAAAATGACTTACAATCATGTGGGGAACTTAAGAACTTTAAAGAAGCTGCAATCTTTGTCATGGTAAACACTGACTTGGAATCTTTTTTGCAGATTTAGCGTTTACTGACTACCTAAAAGGCCTATCCCCGTCATCTTTAGACATGGAACTACGAATGCTACAGATAATAGATGACGACGACGAAGACGAGATGGAAGATTCGGAGGAACCAAGACCTGAGCTCGAATCCATTTCGTTGCTGTTGGACTACTTCATCCACGAGCTTTCCTGCAGGAACAACTTTGAGTTTGTTCAAGCTGTTCTGAAATTGTTTCTGAAGGTACGTGATATGTGTATGCCATCTTAAACACATCAAGTTCTGTGCTTAAAAAATATATTGAATCTTCCTTGGGAGCAGATACATGGCGAGACAATACGGCGTCAGACGACGCTCCAGGACAAAACGAAGAAACTTCTAGATGTCCAGAGCTTAGTCTGGCAGAAGATTGACAAAATGTTTCAGAGTGCACGATGCATGGTTACATTCCTCGGCAACTCGCAGTTTTAGGTAACTTCTGATTTCCAGTGCTATGATACTTAGTTGGAGCTAAAAATATTTTGTACCTCGATTCGCTAACATTGTCGTTTACCTAGTTGAGTTTTTCCGATATATGCTGTAGAACTAGAAAATGATCTCTTCTGCAGCATCTTCTTAACTATCAGATGGCTAAATCTCTTGTGTCCTTGTTGCCCACAGGTCCAAATTTCCTAAACCAATGCATCCTGGACCTGGAGTCAATGTGGCTGTTGTACCATTCTACTGTACCTTACCATTTTGTCATCATGGTAAAAGCTACAAGGCATATTTATATGTGGGGTTGACAGCGATAACCACAGTTAGTGCTATTGAATCATGATGATGTAACAGTTTTGTAGTTCTGTTCTCCTATTCTACTTTAACATACTGATGTATCAACGCCATTCCACCAGAAATATCCGGCAATGTTACTGTCCCTTTTTGGGGAAAATCCCCTTCAATGCTTATTCAGCATTTTATCTCTGAGTTATAGTAGTCGTTTGTCTTTGGTGTGTGAGATAAAAACCCTCTTCGATTCACAACTGTTACAAGCCTTTTTCTTTTTTGTTCTGGCCGTGGAAAATACATCTTCTAGTTCTAGAGTTCTACATACACCGTTTTATTCATAACGGAAGTCTTTTGGAGATTGATACGATCTTAAAAAAAAAACAAATTTAAAGCCTGAGGCTAAAATTTGGGCTAATGCAGAGGCGGGAATTGGGAGCTGTGAAGTCGTTTTTCCTTTTTTTTTCCCTTCCCCAATCTATTCCAATCAAAGTCAAAAGTATTCTTATTTCCAGTCCCGTTACTATCACTAGTGGATTATTTTTTTGACAGGATCACAAATGCACGAATAACATACAGCTATATATCAGAGTCAATTTTGTACTGTATATAATTGATCCACTCAGAATATTTGGCTCGCAAGCGTGCGGTGAGTTTTGCTAAGCGCACCCCATCTAGTATACACACACCAGTATGGAGCAACTTCAGTCCCACGATTAGGCCCACTAATTTGGATCTAACCGTCCAGATAATAACTAACCATCACCAAAAGTGCGCTTAGCATTTTAAGGAGGCAGACGAAAACTCTGCGGACGAAACTTTCCACCGCAGTCTCGAAATCCCGATCCACGACTCGATCCCCAAACAGAAAAAATCAAGGCGATGCCCTCCACTTTTCCAGGCAGCCCGTTCCCCTCCAGCCCCTGAGGCGACGTGGGCGGCCGCGGAGGTGGCGAAGAGCTGGTCCAAGAAGCCGTCGAGCGTGAGGCGGAGGCGGCGGAGCGGGTGGTGGTGCGAGCCGCCGCCTGCGAGCCCGGCGGTTGAGGCGGCCGCGAACGCCGTCCTGCTTCCAACCCTTCTCCCCTTTCGATCCCCTCTGGATTTTCCGTGTTCTGTTTGGTTTTTGCCCGATGATACTTCTGGATCCGTTCCATCTGGCGCGATTTTCCGTTGTTAATTTTCGATTTTCGGAGGAATTTAGGAACGAACCAATGCTTAGATGTGCTCGCTGCGCATGTTATTATCCTGATGGATTTTGGTTGATTCGGTGGAGCCCTAGGGTCTGATGGAACAATTTTTGTTCGTGTCCTGTGCAGCTGCGGTAGCCGCGTGCTCCGGCCATGGCGTTCTTCCGGGGCCTCGCCGCGGTCGCGAGGCTGCGATCCCGTATGGTGAGTGAATCCACCCATCCACCAGACCCCGTCTTCGCATTGGGTTGGCTGATGCAGAGATTTTATTTGTTGCTCGTGTTTCCAGGGGCATGATGCCACCACGCTCGGTGGTGTGAGATGGCTGCAGATGCAGAGCGCTTCCGATCTCGTAAGATAACTGTCGTCCTCTTCTGTTCCGTGCCTGAATTTGCTGTGTAGGATCCTGTGATAGGAAACTGCCGCTCGCTGTTTCCGTGGCTAGATTTTATCGAGGGGAATTCTGGTACGTGCTGAGCCTTGACGCTGGTTGTGTTTCTGAAATGCAGGATCTTAGTTCCCAGCTGCAGGAAATGATTCCCGAACAGCAGGTATGCAACTCACTCGTGTCCTGCATTCTCCTGTAAAGTTGAAAAGTATTCGTGGTATCTGATTCCTTATCTTCTCTTTATATCATCCCCGTAGTGTTAACTCTTTTCAGTTCATGTGATACTGTCTGACAGCATGCTTAGTTCCTGCTTCCGAATAGTTTAGAACACTTTTTATTAACACATGCCATGGAGGAACATCTAGGACATAATACCTTAGTAGATTTAAGAAACAAACTTACCGTGTTCGGGATATACAGTGCTTCCTGTTGCACTAGATTCTGTTCTCTTGGCTGATAGGAAATAAATTAGATGATTAGAAGATTAACCTATTACACTGGTAATATTATGATTTTCACAAGGTCAGTTTGGCACTTAGTCTATAATACTATTAAACAAGCGAACATGAGTTTTGCTAAGCGCACCCCACCTAATATACACACAACAGCATGGAACAACTTCAGCCCCACGATCAGGCCCACTAATTTGGATCTAACCGTCCAGATAATCTCTACTCTATACTAGTATTAAACAAGCGAACTATATCTTTCCTAGAACCACCCGGCAGATGTACCCAGCCCAATTAGCATCATCAGATTAGCCCCGGTTAATAAGGTCTAACGGTTGGGATTAATTTAATCCAGAGTCAAATGTGCACTTAGCAGTTCACTACGGCAGACGAAAACTCTGCCAGTGGAGAAATCCACGCCCACGTCCGCTAACTCATCTCTTCCACCACTCGCCCTTCACAATCAAATCGCCGCGCTCACCAAACGCCCACACACGCGCCGTCAGCCGCCGGCCTGCTCGGGGTTCCGCTGGCCGCTCGCCTCACTCCCGCATCGCCGCTCTCCCGTCCCAATCCCATCCCCTGCCCTTTATCACCGTTCCATGACTTCCGTCCCCTGCTCGATGAGTTCGACCTGAACGTAACGAATGACCTCACAGCAGCTTGGCCAGCAATTAGAAAGGAAAAGGCGAATGGATAGTGCAGGCCTAGCAGGTTAGCATGCAGATCTCTATATGTATTGTTTATTTTTGAATTGCTGTCCAATTTAATGTTTAGATAAACATGAAAGAACAACCTTTTGTGATAATTCATAACTCACCAAACAAGTTCATGTAGTGCATGGATTGTAGTGAAAAGAGTATACATATATTTCTGATTAGTTTAATAATCATCAACAGCGGCTATTGTTTGTACCATCTTTTCCCCCAAAAAAGACTTTGAGCACTATTTTGTGTACATTCCAGGACAATCCGAATACTCGGTAATTGTTCCAGAGAAATCTGTACATTCCAGAGAAAAAACGGGCTAGCCTGTTAGATCAAAAGCTTGAATTATTCCTGGCGCAGAGTTGTAAGCACGTCGAGGGTCTAATTTTGTACTCATGATGCTGATGATAATCCTCTGAATTATTGGCTTGATTGTTACTGAATTCATGCAGTTACGTTGGAAATGGTTAGCTTTTGATCCATCAACCAAAAAAAATGAGGAGAGTCGTAGAAAAATAAGAGATAGCTTTTGATCTAACAGGCTGGCCCGTTTGCTAAATTTTAATTTTGAATTTGAAGAGATTTTATTTATTTTACTTTTGCAATTGTTTTCATAGCCACGTAGCTCATGCTATGGTTTGTGGATGCCAAATTTCAGTGGTTGTTGATCAATATTAATTAGGAATTGTGCGTTGCGCGTGCATCTATACTGAATTCAAAACAAGCGTGATGAGGTAAAGATACCGGCATGAAGGAACCATGAGATGAGAACAGGCTGAGATGGAGATTAATAAACTTGAGGTATATATATGGTTTCCACCTATCTACTCATAAAAAATTGACCACTATAATTATATACTTTTATTTTCGAGGAGGACGGGGGGTTACTCCCCACCGGTATTGTAATTATATACTAATTTCGATACCGCAAGCTTTCTTTTTATTTAATATATATTGCAAGTACCAGATATGATGCTAGACGATGATAATGGTTTACTCCATTTGATGCGAGATGAGCTAATAAGGGTGCTTGATCTACAAGGTTAAGAAGCTAGATGATGAAAATGATTCTTTTGAAGATAAAAGTACATGACATTCTCTCCTGACAATTAGAACAACCACATTACCAAATATTTATTCAGTTTGATTTCATTATTATTATATATTGTTCTGAATTATTAATACAATTTTCATTGCTCGGTTGTTAGTTCCTGAATGTGTGGTGTTGCATGAGTTATAGAGGTTATCGTGTTATTCGGATTACTCCCATGTACAGCAAGTAAACTGAGACAAGATAAATTTGTTTTCTTTTTCGACATGAGACATGATTAATTTGTTTGTGATATTATTATGTACTTTTTTGTACATGATAACACATGAGACATGAGTTCGTGGCTGCACTGCGACGTTTCACTTTCTGTTCATGCTAGGGATGCCCGTGGTTGCAGATTAACCGAACTAAAAATAAGTGATACACTATACGTCTACACCACATATATTCTCTATTGTGTATACAAAAACTAAAAGTGTCATTCAACCGAAACATAAGATGTGTCTTGTAAAGCGACATGCGTGCACGTGCAAGGCTACTAGTTTCCTAAACCAATGCATCCTGGACCTGGAGTCAATGTGGCTGTTGTACCATTCTACTGTACCTTACCATTTTGTCATCATGGTAAAAGCTACAAGGCATATTTATATGTGGGGTTGACAGCGATAACCACAGTGAGCAATCCTGAATCATGATGATGATGTAACAGTTTTGTAGTTCTGTTCTCCTATTCTACTTTAACATACTGATGTATCAACGCCATTCCACCAGAAATATCCGGCAATGTTACTGTCCCTTTTTGGGGAAAATCCCCTTCAATGCTTATTCAGCATTTTATCTCTGAGTTATAGTAGTCGTTTGTCTTTGGTGTGTGAGATAAAAACCCTCTTCGATTCACAACTGTTACAAGCCTTTTTCTTTTTAGTTCTGGCCGTGGAAAATACATCTTCTAGTTCTAGAGTTCTACATACACCGTTTTATTCATAACGGAAGTCTTTTGGAGATTGATACGATCTTAAAAAAAAAACAAATTTAAAGCCTGAGGCTAAAATTTGGGCTAATGCAGAGGCGGGAATTGGGAGCTGTGAAGTCGTTTTTCCTTTTTTTTTCCCTTCCCCAATCTATTCCAATCAAAGTCAAAAGTATTCTTATTTCCAGTCCCGTTACTATCACTAGTGGATTATTTTTTTGACAGGATCACAAATGCACGAATAACATACAGCTATATATCAGAGTCAATTTTGTACTGTATATAATTGATCCACTGAGAATATTTGGCTCGGCAAGAGTGCGGTGATTTGGCTCCCGGGCTCCAGGGAGCCCCTTTTTTTCAAAAAATTGAAAAGCACATTTATGTGTTTCCAAAAAATGTGAAAAAAATCATAGACGACAAATTTCTGGATCTGAGATGTGAACAATGCACAGTTCGAATTTTCCCAGATTTGTCTTTTTTGTGTAGGGAGGAATACAAAATATTTCGGGTTGAAAATTTTCACAGTCATACAATATGTCATTTTAAACATCTAGAAAAAATTTCAGAATTTTTGAAACTTAAAAATGTCGCTTTTTTAAGGTCTTAAACAATGCTGCAAACATATTCAAGAGTTGAATGACAAGCTCGAGCAACAATTTTCTGAATACAAATCATACTCACAGACATATTTGTTGAAACCGATATCATAGAACGAGATAAATTTTCAGAACTTGACTTTCATCATATCAGACGGACAGTCACACCTCGGTACATACAGAACCGGGTCTATTTGTTGCCTCTGATCAAAAAGTAGCCCTAGGATACACATGTTCGTATGTATAGGTAGAAAAATACATCAAAGAATATGGTCCACAAGTACAAAAATTGGCCACAATGTATATGAGCTTTAATCAGCAGCTCAAATGGTATAATCCCTGCTAACTAAGTGTATCCTGATCATGGTAATACAATCTGTATAAGCCTACTAGCTCATCTTGATCGATCAAGTACGCCATGCAACTCTGCAGGTGAAGAAATTGTATATGAGCTTATGCTCGGCAGCTCAACTGTATAGGTGAAGGAATTGTATACCTGCTAACTAGTGTACTCTGACGGTGGCAGTATAATCTGAATAAGCCTCCAAATACAGCTCAGTCAGACTTGCTCTTCAGGCTGTACACATTTCCAGCGACTCCGACGACGCTGACAACGATGGCCAGCCCCAGCATTCCGAGCACTAGGAGCCTCTCTCCGCGCCCCAAGCGCTCTGCCCCTTCCTTGTCCAGCCTCAGCGCCACGAGGGCTGGGAACATGAACCCCACTGCCAGCCCCGTCGTCGCGCCAGTGAACTTGAAGGCCATCCAGATGTTGGGTATCATGGTTGAACCCAGGTAGATGAGCGCCAGGAGCACCACCGTCAAGGACAGCATCTTCTTCCTGCTGTGGGGCGCCAGCTCGCCAAAGATCAACGAGTCCACGGTCTGCCTCAGGGAGAAGTGGACAACCGGGAAGACCAGGACCAGGTGGATGATGTACCCAATCCTGACAATGTAGTTGAGCACCGAGCTGAACTTTATCCCGAGATCCTTGTCGAAGTTGGTGAGCACGTCGGACTCGGTGTCGTCGCCGAACAGGAGGTACCCTGACACGGCTGTCAGCGCGTACACGACGACACAGAGCACGGTGGAGATCCTCCCGACGTTGTACATGTTGCGAGGTGTCTTCTCCTTGAGCTCGTTGTAGATAGGCTGCACATTGAAATGGCAGATGAAGGCGTTGGTCATGATCGGTATCACCACGAGCAGGTCCAGCATCGCCGCCCTCGAGCTGAAGTCCGGCCCCATCCTCGGGGGACTGATCTTGCCCTCGGCGAGCTTCACCGCCGCGATGGCGCAGGACACGGCCACGAAGACGATGGCGAGGCCGACCGACGCGGCAGACGACATGCTCAGCGAGTCGATCTTCTCGAGCGCGCACAGCGGGGCGAGGAAGACCACTAGGACAAACAAGATAAGCAGCCTCCGGTTGTCCCACTCGCCGTGCCCGACCAGCTGGTCCATGACACCGGCGTGCTTCAGCGACCCCGACATGACGTCCCCGATGATGATCAGGTACACCACGAGGATCCCGGCGTTGTTGATGATCACGCACATCTGCGCCACGACGCTGGCGGGGCGGCCGAGCGCCCTGTGCACGAGCTCGCCGTAGGACAGGGCGCGGCAGCGCACCGAGAACCGCACCAGCAGCTCGATGGTGATCTCGGAGAGCACCGCCATGACCAGGATGGAGACGAGCCCCACGGCGACGCCCAGGACCTTCATGGTGGCCGGGAGCGCCATGATGCCCGCCCCGATGATGGAGGTGGCCAGGTTGAACACTGCCCCCGACACGCCAGAGCCCTCGGGCGGACCCGCGGAGCCGTCGGTACCGCCCATGAGCGGCAGCTCGTCGTGCTCCTCGCCGTCGGGACCGGCGGCGTCTTCTTCCACCTCACCCAGGAACGAGTCCTGCTTGGTGAGCTTCTTGGCGTGGCCGTTCTGGACGACGCCATTGGCGGCGGCGGCGGCGCCAGATTTGGTTGGTGGGTGGCTGGACTGGAGCTCGACGGAGGGGGTGGTCAACGGGAGCGCCGAGTAGTTGGAGTTCACCATGATTCCTCCCGGCGCATCCAAGACGGATCAACAAACCAGACCAAAGATCCAAGGCGGCGAGAAATCTTTCCGGCGGAGACGAAGAAGAAACCGCGCCCAAATAGAAAAAAAATTGGAGATCTCCGCCCAATCTCCGAGAACGCGGAAATCCGGCCGACGGAAACCGGAGAGATCTCACGGCGATCCGGCCGGCATTGGGCGAACGAATGCCGCTCCTCCCAAGAAAGGAAATCCCTTAGCGAGATTTGGGCGGACAGAAAGACGGGAGAACGGAGCCTTACGATCCGCGTCCTTCACCGGAGCAGAGGATCGGCCGAGGGGAGGGGAGCTCGGTCGACGGCCTGTGGGATCACCGGATCGAGGGAGCTCGCAGCTGGGGAGAGATCTGGCTACTCTTCCCCTATCTCTATCTCTCCTCTGTTCTGTTCTTGCTTCCCTCCGAGAAAGAGTACCACGCGAGAGTAGTATACTAGTCAATTTCACGTTAATTCCTATAGCAGGTTAGCTGTTACACGCACCGACCCCGCGGGACGACTCGCTGACAGGTGGGGACGGATGATCGTGGGCCCACTTGTCGGTAGTGGACGCGGGGGAGAATGGAGCAATCGCCGCGTTTGGTGACCACGTGGGAAGCCTCCGGCTGCGTACATCTCGCCCGATCCGATTGGCCGGCAGTCACGGATTGATTGGGCCCACCTGGTGGCTACAACATGGCCTATCTGTCAGCGAGACGCAAATCTCCTGAACAAAGCAATTTTGGCCTTTCTCGTCAACAAAAAGAAAGCAATTTTGGCGGAAAAATCCACGATAACAAGTTGTAGGAAAAACAAATCATGTCTCTATCATTTGAGTCAAACAACTGGGCGTAGAAAAAACCCTAATAATTTCAGTCCTCCAATATCCATGCAATGCTCATTTTATCAAAGAGGCCGTAACACACACATGAGGTGTAACCTTGCGAACAAAATTCCTTTGAAAGTTGTTTCAGTACAATCTACTGTTCTTTATCAACTTTGGGTACGTACGTATGAGCTCTTGCACTTGTACATCTCTGCTAATTAAGGCGAGAGCGGGCTTCCAGAGTTTTGGATATGAAATCTTTTGAAACTTCATTCTAAGTTTTGAGGATTTAGGACATAAAGCATACACGTTCGCGTATTTCCTCAGCCTTCAACGGAGAAGCAGTCCACGCGTTTCGTCTGATTCGACCAAGAAATGTAACATGGTCTGTTCAAATAGTCTGTTCACTTCATTGAACAATCAAGCACACCTCGAGCTCGAGGCTACCAAGTTGACCACGGGAGCTTAACAGCAAGTTGGCCGTACGGAACTAGGGGAAACGATGGTACTTCACTCATTTTTGTGTAGTACTACTCTGGAACAGAATAATTAGTATTTTAATTTTGGAGTATGTTATGGTTGTTTTCTGTTAATTCTCTCTTCGATTGTGTGTTTCTTTGTCTCCGTGCTTGCGTCGAGGAAAAATTACAGCGAAACGGCAGTTAAAGGTTGTGCGTTTACCCTGTTTTGACTACCAGATTGCATTGAAATCCACACCCAGCGTTGCAAATCACCCCTTGATAACCTTCTTATATGTCGGCCTGGCATTTTCTTCAGCACTGCGTAACATGGGCAGAGGATCTTCCAAATATACTCAACCAGTAGTACTATATTTTTCTAAGGACTCAACCACATGCTTCTTGGCTTTGCCATGGCAACGCAATCCAAAGTTCCCTTGATCTGGACTCAGAAGCAGCTACCTTTGCAGCTTTGCTCCAACCTTACACAAGATCATCTAGCATTCTTCATCTCAGAGCAAAGAAAAGTTTTGCAAAGAAAAGTTGGTTACAAACACATCCTCCCAAGATCACTGCGTTATCTTCTGCATGTCAGTGGTGTCTAAAGCCTGGCAGTCCATCTCAAATATCTCCTTTACTAATCACACTACTATGTAGTACAGAAAGACACTGATCATTGTCTTTAAGATCCCTCTATGATCTGTGCTAGTCTGACAAACTCAACCTGCTTCAGATGAAATGATGTCTGCTCAAAGAGCACCATGTACCTCTAGTTTGGGTCTGGAACAACAGGTCAATGTACAATGCTGCTCAGTTGCCGACCTCTTCACTGGATAAGGGTAGCATGCCTGGCGAGCAATCAGGTAGCATAGGCTGCGTAATTGCGTAGTTCATCTGGATCCGCGATGATGGACATCTGAGCCTCTTTTGGAAGGGAGGAGGAGTCGTCGTCCTCGGTGGTTTCAGCTTCAGCAAGCACCTCGTTGCAGTGGATGAAGAAGGTGCGTTTCTCCTGCTGAAATAACCTGCAACCAGAAACAAGGCAGTGAGCTGAAATAGTGCAGAAATATCGAGACTATCCACAGAGAAAGGCTAGCACTTACGGGTTCTTGCAGAGCATGGGGCTTTGGACCGTTAAAACATATTTGCAGGAAGATATCTCTTTTATTGAACTGATCAGTACTGTGGGCTCAGAACAAACAAATCTAACCTGTAGGAAGAAGGCAGTGTGGGTACAGTCAAATGCACTACTCAACATGAGGACACCGGGGTGACCAAACTACTTGAAGTTTGAACCATAGCCACATGGATTATAATAGTACCTCCCTAGTTTTTTCTTACCTCTGTGGACCGTGGTATATCTGTGAGATCACAGACAGTTCCATTTGTGTACAGGTGGACATGATATCTGCAATGGCACAGAAACAGCAAACATTCATTCAAGAGAAGTCTGCTCCCGGATGAAGTTTATTGTTTGTACTATACTTTTTCAAATTTTTAGGATAATACCTCTTAGAAGTATCTTTCACGCGATCCTCATCAGCAGACTCTGAGGTGCGATTCTCATGGTAAGCATCAGTTGCATCAGCATCAAATTCACCTAGAACATACTCTTGAATAACCTTCAGCAAAAGATATACACACTTAATAAAGCAACCCAAAAGCTCTAGCAACTACGACGTGCCTATATGACAGTGTCAAAGCATGAAGATATGCAATTGAAGCCATACTAATACTATTGGAGCTAAAAATTAAATTTGTTCCTTTCTTTTACAATGTAAATGAGTTCAGTTCTGGTCTCTCCTGATAAAGCTAGAAATTCTTGTGCGTAAAAGAATTCCGAACTAGTCTTTGGTGGAGGGTAGAAAGATCAACAGTCATTAACGAGCCTTGCCAGATAAAATAGCTTACCTTCTCAGCCTCTACATGAACCTGTCGGATTTTCCCATAATAGCAGAATTCATAAGACCACCAACCTTCGTGCTGTGTCAACAACAATAATAATGATCAGATCTCTTTGCAGGCTTTCTATTAACCTCACACAAGGCCAAACATACGCCCCGCGCGCTCGTGCACAAAGAAAGAATTGCATGCTCACCCTGTAAAAGCACTGATCTTTGAGAACCTCCAGCAGTTCATCTGGCTCCTTTGGTTTAACTTTCCGTTCACTTTCTATTATAACATTAGTTGCGTTTTGTGGCACAATTGACTTCATGGTCTTAGTTTCTTCGACAGGTAGGTAGCACATGTATTGTTTTCCCTCATGGTTAGTCATCGGTTCAGATTCCTGGCCATTCTCCTGCAGCAAACAAAACAGTAAGTATATTTATTTAAAAGTCACAATTAGAGAAAATATGCTTGTCAATTTGTCAAACAGCAATCTCTGCAGCAAGGACTTCAGGTAAGAGACTCAAAATTTAGAGTTTCAGATATCAATGGCATGGGATACACACGACTTGGTAGAAACATGGCGAATTAGCATTGCTGATAGCATGTTCTCCTATTAGAGAAATAAAAGGTAAGCAGCTTCTCCTGCTACTTGCACTCTTGTGAAATCGTAGCTAGTTATCTACACTTAAGATGTCAAGGATTGATTATTATCATCTTATTGTGTGTAAAATTCTAATGCCTTAAACCCAACAATTCTGAACTACAAAAAGCACGCGATCTCCTGCAGATAAAGAACAGGAGAACTCATCAGAGAAACTCACCGGGTGGTACGGCGAGTCGGCAGTGTGGAACTCCACGCGGTACCTCGGCTCACGCGAGTTCTTCCCAAACGGCACACCTGCCAATCACCAACAACTTCAGTACTGCCCTCCTTTTTTTCAGTAGCCAGCAAGTGCTAGATACGTTCATCCATTACAATTCCGCGTCACATGAGCACGCCGAGGCAGTCTTCTCAGCTATACAGGGCTATATCTCGCCAGGAAACGCGCAAGGACGCTCACTACGAGTGAGCTCGCAGCAACCTATCTACGGTCGATATCGCGCCGGCCGGCGAGGAGGCCACGTGGAAGAATCGGCGGGTGGGACGATAAACTGGCAGGATTTGGATGCGGAGAGCAGAGGGGATCCAGGGGCGGCCGAGGGGGAGATCGGACGGGGCCCTGGTGCGATTACCTGAAGTGGTGAAGATCTGGTCGTTGGCGGCCGCCCCGGCGACCAGGAGCAGGAGGAGGAGGGAGAGCGGCGCGCTCGCCCCGCCAGCGAATCCCATCAGCGACGTACGGCGGAGAGGCTCCGGCTACTCGCGTCGCGTCAGCTGGAAACGCACGACGGGACGAGATCGGGGGCGAGAGTTGGAGTGGGAGACGAAGACGACATGAAGAGTTTCTTCCGCCTTCGACGCCGTCTTTCCGCTTTCCAAAGTCGATCGCGCTCCCAGCACCAAGACTCGCTTTCCCAGCCGTGTCACGTGTAACCTATTTCCGCCTTCTGATCATGGTTACAACTTTTCAGTGGCAAACTCGGCACTTGCACCAACTAAAAAATCATACACAAAATTGTACTCCCTCCGTTCATAAATATAAGATGTTTTAGCATTTATCTTTCCATCTATATCTAGATATGTTTTAGTGTAAGATTCATTTGAACCTTACACTAAATCATGTCTAGATACGGATGGAAAGAGAAATACTAAAACATCTTATATTGTGGAACAGATGGAGTAGCATACAAAAAAATTAAAATTGCGGTAAATGCGCTCAATAATTACTACATGAAACAACACGCGCTACTGCTATGAAATGTCGGAGGTCTTCGAGCAGTTCATGGTCGGCATGTCATAGTTAACGAGTTCTCAACCGTTCGATTTTATTATAGATGGTGGATGACAATTGTCGGGTGATGACGTCGTGACAACTTCTAATTGGTCTGCTCTAGAAAACATATGCTCGTTAGTGCGCGTCCAAAAGTTCAGCCTGAACCCTACCAACCCAGCCGCCTGAAGTCATTGATTTGTCGTCCTCACAACTAGGAAGAGCCACAATACGATACCCGCCAAACAGCATGAACTGACTCCACGATAGTGGCGGAGATAGGGGACCAGCAGGGGGCAAGGCCATGTCCCCCCTATGGTGTGGATTTTTTTTAAGGAGGGGGTGTGTGTGTGTCGGGGATCCTCTATTTTTTCCTCAAAACCCCCTTAAACCTATGTAATTTAATACTTCGACTCTTCCCAACAAATGGCAAGAAGGATTATCTTTGCATGGCCCCCTCATGCTATTCCTCCGCCCCTGCTCATGTCTTATGTGCATCATCTTTGTTATCTCCGGTGGACCACAACTGCGGAAGAGCCCCCGCCGCCTTCGTCCACCATGAGGATTTCGGCTGTGGCATCCTCCAGCAGCTGCGAAGGGGGGTCGGAGCGGAGGAAGAGAGGCAACTAAGGTACCGGGAGGGGTCGGAGACGGCTAGACACGTCATAGCTAATTAACCAGAGGATTGCTAATTCCGACACTGCCTTGCGGTTTTGCTGTTTGGAATTAGTAACTTAACAATAAGCTTCTTTTTATTCCAGAAGTAGTCAGTTCGTTCTTCTTTGCGCGTCCCGCAGAGGAAGACGTTAGAGTCAGCTAGCTCCGCCGTTGCTGCAGCACACGGCACGCACGCGCACCGCCGTGGTTGCGAGCGGCCCATTGCCGCGTGCATGCGCCTATATGCATGCTCTGGCCGCCGCGCGGCCACCATTGCGAGCAAGCGATCGGTGGAGAAGAGAGCTAGGCTCGCCGCACGTACATGGAGCTAGAGCACTCGTGGTCTCGGAAGAAGATGGAGCTGGAGCACTCCACGGCGGCCGGTCTTTCCGTCCTGCTGCGGCCTCGCGTCAGCGTGTCGGTGGCGGGCGGACGGCGGGCGGGGTCGGAGCAGACGACAACATTGGCGCCGTCGTCGTCGTCGTCGATGCTCTCCGCGGCGGTGCGAGAAATGCTCGCGGCGTCGAGGCGCAACGCCGCCGGCAAGAGGCCGCGAGGGCCGTGCCAACCGGCCGGGCGCGGCAACGGTGCCGGCGCCGGCGACGAGAGCCAGGGGAGCTGCGCGACGAAGGCCGAGGTGGCGCCGGCGGCCGCGCTGCCGGCGGCGCGGACGCGACAGGCACTGGCGAAGAGGGTGGCCCGACACATGCTGAGGCGGCGGCGGGGCGCGTCGCCGCCGGCACCGGATCACGGCGGAACGAAGGTCGTGATGACGTGCTGCTGCGAGCGGCTCCCTCCTGGTCTGCTCTGCGCGCTGCACCAGGGCGTGGCGGTGGCGCCCAGGGCGGCGTGCGGGCGCGGCGGCGGGTGGGCGTTCGGCGAGTACGCGCGGTGGCGGAGGAGCGTGTCGACGCCGAGCCGGTTCTACCTGGAGCGCGCCGGCGTGAGCCTGGAGGAGCGGGCTCCGTCACCGCCCGCGCTGCTGGTCGAACGGACCGCGAGAAGCGCCGGCGGCGTGAGTGTTCGTAGGTTCTTGCTTTGTTGTCGGAGATCCGGAGCGATCGGGCTCTGGAATGTGACTGCACACATTGCGATTGGGCCACGTGTTCGCTGTATATATACATTACACAAGTTCGAAGGAAATACAAGTGAAATTTGCTCTCTTGTATATCTCTACTAGTTTTAGATTTGTCTACACGACCCTCTCTCATTATGATGCCTAGCAACAAATGTCAAGCTTCCAAGTTACGACGACTAGCTCGTGCCTTGCTCAGAATGTCGAGCCAGAGCCTTGTCCAGACGTCAAGTTCACGCCTTAAATTCAGGAGTATCTCTTCAAAATGTTTATTTAGAATCCTTAGTTGGGGCAAGTTAAAAGAGTACTTAACCGTATCCTCACGTTGCCGCTTCCCGCAAATACCCCCTCCCCCGCAAATACCCTCCTTGTGTATGGATCAGAGGGCCCCCCTAAATTGCAAGAAGCTTCACACACTAGCAACACCAAAGGTTTTGATTCACCCGACACGAGAGTCTCACATTTCGGTATGTCAAACGACTCGCCCTTCATCTCGACGATTGGCAAACTCAAAAAATTCTTGCTCATGTTGAATTGTTGATACTCCTCGTGGACTCCTAAAGCTTGAGGTAGACGGCCTGAGGCGAGTCCCGTAACTATGACAATATCAGTAGTAGTGAAGCACAATAACGGTTGCTTTGTCAAACTTCGGGCTCCACAATTCAGGAGTTTTATGTTAGTGTGCTGAAATGTGAGCAATGTTAGGGTCAATGTTTTTTACCGACACGATACCTATAAGCACATTTTTTCCGCAGAGGGTACATCAATGGCACAACTCCTGAAGCATGAATCCATGGTGAAACACGTGTAGCTCCTGCAGGTTTTCCGGTTTAGAAACGTAAAGAAACCGTGTTGAATCCATCTTTTCACAAGCAAAAGGAGGGAGTAAATTTCAAAGAAATTTGCCTAGGAGGTTTTGACAGAAGGGAAATTTCAAATAAGAGGACAGGTCTAGCAGGCGCCCGCGCGCCATGCGGACGAACCGAGCGCTTAGCCAATAAAGGAAAGGCAGACGCGTCGCTCAACGTCGTTGACCACACTTTGCCTGTCTCCTTTTCCATCAAAGCACAGCTCGATGTCCCCTGCTTTTCTGCCCTTGTCACCAAGGAGTGCCGTGAGTGTCAGCTGGCCTTGACGACCATAAGGCAAGGGTGCACCACTCTTCGTACTTGTAGTTTGAATATAGGCAACTTTACCCAACGGATTACTAATACTAGCAAAATACGGGTACAGAACATGTATGACCGTTGTACGCAACTTCTAACCATTTTGGAACTGCACTTTTTTGTTGGTCTGAATACAGCCTCGCGCAATTTACCGTACGTGCGTCACCCACAACCCCCACCTCAACACGCGCCACTCCGCGGAGCAACTTCGCAACAGCAGTAATCAAATCCACAACAATTAAATTCAATTTTGGTACGACCCGAAGCAACTTTTGTGTCCACGACAACTAAAATCAATTTTGGTGTGGGTTGATCAGGGACGGAACCAGGGGGGTGCTGGCTGGGGCCATGGCTCCCCCCATGATGGAATTTTTTGTTAAAATTACCTACCTAATGTGTGAATTTGGGCCCTAAATTATCCAGATTTAGCTATATGGCCCCCTCCAACCTATTAAATATGCATTTGGCCCCCTTTATACTAATCCTGGTTCCGTCCCTGGGGTTGATGCAACTTTATTACAACGGTAAGCAACTTTGATGTCCGTTGAGGCAACTTCATAACATGACAAACAACGTTGGTGTGTGTTGAAGCAACTTCACAACAACCGTAAGCAACTTTGGTGTGCGTTGAGGCAGCTTCACAAAAGCGGTAAGCAATTTTGATGTGTGTTGTGGCAACTTCACAACGACAATAAGCAATTTTGATGTGCGTTGAGGCAACTTCACAACAACAGTAAGCAATTTTGATGCGCTACGAAGCAACTTGTGCGCGACGAAGAAACTAGATTCGGAACAACGATAAGCAATTTTATAACAATATTGGGCAACTTCGCAATGAGTAATTCAACTACACAAGTACGGTGAGTTATGTACTTGTTGTTTAAAAAAACAATTGTAGTGTGTCAGAAAGTAAGGTAAACAACTCCACAATAAGTTTAATACGCTACGAAGCAACTTTGATGTGTAACGAGACAACTTCATTACAACGGAAAAAAATTACACAACTAAAAGCAATTTTAATACGAGGCGAAGCAACTTTGGTGTGCGCTGAGACAATTTTATAACAACCGTAATCAACTTTATTTTGATGATACAACTTCACAACAATGGTAAGCAACTGCAACAACAACTAAAGCAACTTTAGTACAACGCGAAGCAATTTTGATATGTGTTGAGGCAACTTCACGACAATAATAAGCAAGTTTAGTATGCATTGACGTAACTTCATAATGGATTGAACTAATTTTACAACAACGATAAACAACTCCACAACTAAAAAGACTGAAATAGTGGCGACTATGTGAAGCTAGGTGATAATAAGCTAGAATTGGACGTCATGGGACCCATTTTGGATTTTCTCTTTTTTTCTCTCTTCCCAATTTCTTTCCTCCTTTTACACCGTCTCTTTCTTCCCCAGCTCGTCTTCTCCAATGCCCACGAGGCCGCCGACCCATCCCTGTCACGACCCGACCTCCCCCGGCCGTCCCTTGCGCCCAACCCGAGTTGGCCGCCCCCTACGCGCCGCCGCCTGGCAAGGGACTCCGCGGAGCTTCCCTGCGCGTGGCCCGCGCCGCCGCCAGATCTCCCTCACCCGCGCGTGCTAGCCAAGGACTCGGGCGGTGAGGCGCATTGGCTGCAGCGGCGGCTTCCGCGGCGGTTCCTCGAGATTTGAGTCGAGGAGTGCCTTCCACGATGCGCGCCAGCGGTTTCCTTCGTGGCAGACTCTCCAATCTTCACCATGGCGCGGGCGGGAGCCGTCTGACGGTGAGGAGAGAGAGGTAAGAGCAGCGCGCGTGGTGAGCCTCTGCGGTGCCGTTCCGGCCAGCCATGGCGCGGGCGGGAGCCTTCCGAGGACGAGGAGAGAGACGTAGGAGCGGCGCACGTGGTGAGCCTCTCAGGCGCGTTCCGACCAGGAAACAGCTGGCATGCAAATCTTCACGCGCGGATGCGATCGACGGTTCATAGAGTGGGCGTTCGAGACGTCGAAATAGCGCAGCCACGCTTTGTGGCATTTGGGTTCAAATAAATACTCCGTATAACTCAAACTCGGTGGTGTGTTTCGTGACTCCCACGGTACTGCACACTGTTTTAGCTTGTAGTACCCTTGAGCGAACGAGGGACCGAATTGCAATTTTCCTCGGCACGGCAGGCAGGAAGCACGCGCGCGGCACGTGAACCCCACCTCTAAACCCTTCTTCTCCTCTGTTCGAATCCAAACTCATCCCCCCTCTTCGCCGCCGCCGCCACCGCCGCGTCGCCCCAAACCCTAGCCCCATTCATTCGCCGCCGCAGCCGCCGCCTTCGCCGCTGCTGCTGAGCGGAATCCGGCCATGGAGGACGTCTGCGAGGGGAAGGACTTCTCCTTCCCGGCGGAGGAGGAGCGCGTGCTCAAGCTGTGGCAGGAGCTCGACGCCTTCCACGAGCAGCTCCGCCGCACGGAGGGCGGCGAGGAGTTCATCTTCTACGACGGGCCCCCCTTCGCCACCGGCCTGCCCCACTACGGCCACATCCTCGCCGGCACCATCAAGGACGTGGTCACCCGGCACCAGGCGATGCGCGGCCGCCACGTCGCCCGCCGCTTCGGCTGGGACTGCCACGGCCTCCCCGTCGAGTTCGAGATCGACAAGGCCCTCGGCATCACCAACCGCCCAGCAGGTGCTCGACCTCGGCATCGGCAAGTACAACGAGACCTGCCGCGGCATCGTCACCAAGTACGTCGCCGAGTGGGAGGCCGTCGTCACGCGCTCCGGGAGGTGGATCGACTTCAGGGACGACTACAAGACCATGGACATCAAATACATGGAGAGCGTCTGGTGGGTCTTCGGCCAGCTCTGGAAGAAGGACCTCGTCTACAAGGGTTTCAAGGTAATCTTCGAATCTGTGCATATCTCGGAGTTCATAAACAAGCTTAAACTTCAGGTTCAGGGTGATGGAAATTTCATGATGTTCAGACCTATGCCACCACGACTATCTGTCTGTTTTTCTTTTAATTTACAATTTCTGTGTACAAAATTGGGACTATACTGCCGCCGTTGACATTGCAATTTCTTATTTCTCAGTAAGAAGATTAAGTAGCCAATGTCTAGAAATGATGAATAAAACCACTATTATATCATACTTGTTGCTGTCGTGATGCCATAGAATTCTAACCGTTTAGTAAATGTTCCATTTCTTGTGTGGTGACTGCCGAGTTGGGAGTCATAGACTGTCCCAGACCCGTTTAATGAAGCCACTATTTATATCGTATTTGTTGCTGTCGTGATGCCATGGAGGTTTAACCATTTAGCAAATGTTCCATTTCTTGGGTGCTGTGTGTATCTGGGTGGGGTAGGGGTGTCACTAACAAATTAAATTGATTCGAACGTAGTTGTTCCACTGAAGTCGCCTCTTATGCGAAGCAAGTGTTGTTTCTGTAGAACTTCTCTCATGCTTCTTTCCAAAAGAGGAAGATAACAAGAAACGCATAAAGTGTTGGGGATCAGGGTTCTCTTCTTGTTCATTTTATTGTGAAGAATCCCTTGAAAGTCCTGAAAACTCTTGTTCTTGTTCCAGGTGATGCCTTACAGCACAGGTTGCAAAACTGCACTGTCAAACTTTGAGGCAGGCCTGGACTATAGGGTGAGTAATTCCCTTTCTACCTGGTTTAGCTCATATTCTGTTGTCGCAGTTTGTAGTAACCGTGTCTTTAATGGTGTCATAGACTGTCCCAGACCCAGCAGTGATGGTGTCTTTCCCTGTTGTCGGTGATGCGGACAATGCAGCTCTCGTTGCATGGACTACAACACCTTGGACACTCCCGAGCAACCTAGCATTGTGTGTCAATGCCAATCTTGTGTATGCCAAGGTTAGTACTTCTCTGTTTTCCTGCACTATCTTTTATTTTACATTGTAATGCTATGAGTTGTTTTCGAGTTTCCTGACTGTTAGCAGTAGCCCGTGCTCCACACTTGAAAACCTTGGTGTGCAAGGAAGAAAGCAGATAGAAAGTGCATTAGAAACTGAAGATACCCAGGAATTTTATAAAGCAAACAATCATGTCAAGCTTGAATCTTGGATGTTCATCTAAACTATGACATAATGCAAGCATAACAAGAGCCTGTCAATCAGCTTCTTAGAAATTATGTTATACATGGTATATTAGCATTATTTACTTGATCTTCTCTTAAGGTTCTATGCATTGTTCTCTGTCTCTGCAATGCTCTTGCATGTGCAGTGCATGCGTCTATCTCCTGGATTAATATCAGTTCTTCACCAAGTACTTATTTGCGAACTTCTGACTAATTCCTCATTTATCACAGTATCAGTATTGAGAAGCGTTTACCTGCCAGCAATGTCAACTAGACATATTTGTAACCTTTGTGCACAAAGGCTATTTAACATTTCTTCATTAACTTATTGTTGGAACATATCATGATAGTATCTCTTTTCGCGTATCTGTATTGGGTTCGTTGTTAACAAAAAGCATATTTTTCATACTGCCTGTCTGTTTTTCTCCATGTGACCATGTATGCAGATCACCTGTAAGTCATCGTGTCACAGGAATTCTATCTTTGATACTCTTCTCTACTTGGGAACTGCTATTTGTTTCTGTGTTGAGAATGCATACTGTGTTGCCAGGTTAAGGACAAGTCAAATGGAACAGTATACATTGTCGGAGAAAGTAGGCTTGGGCAGTTGCCAGTTAAAGCCAAAGCTGCTGGAAAGAAGCAAGCAAAGGGAAGCACTGCTGAAGCTGTGCAGGGTAGTTTGGATACTGAATCATATGAACTGTTGGAGAAGTTTCCTGGCTCAAGCTTAGTAGGCAAAAAGTGAGTTATCTTCTACTTCTGTCTTGGCTCATGGGATTTGTTATTGGTAACATAATGGAAATGACATTATCATTATCACTTATCTGTACTTGGAGGTGTTCATAAGGACTGTAACTACTTAACTAATATTTTGAAAACTAGATATAATATACTGCAGGATAGCAGTTCTCCTTGGGTAGCCTTTATAGCATTGTTTACAATGTTTTGGTTTGTCAGACTTCAGCACTAATATTTGGCAATCCACACCACTTTAATTTTTTATTTATTTTCATGTGTAGTCTTTACAAACTGTTTCATTTGGAGAGATTGGTTTGGTTTCTGGACAATTTTTTTCAAGTGTTATCACATATCAATAGTGGCTGCTCTTTTCTTCGGTTACCGGTGTTGTTTAGTAATTTTCCAGAATTTCATAGCCAAGAGTCCAAGACTATCTGGAGTTTATCTGTGTGTTTTCATTGTTTGTTTTCTCTTGTCGCAGATACACTCCTCTGTTTGATTTTTTCTTGGAGCTTCAAGACACTGCCTTTAGGGTGATTGCGGATAACTATGTAACTGATGATAGTGGAACTGGTGTTGTCCATTGTGCTCCTGCGTTTGGTGAAGATGATCACCGTGTTTGCCTTAGCGGCGGGATAATTGAGGTTAGAATAATTCCCCCATATTATTTGAATGTTGAGTAACTAAAATGCTGCTGTGTTGGACTTGGTGGCTGAGAAAAGAGATCAGTCGAACTACCTATTATATATGGTGTTAATCGCTAATCGATAACTGCTCACTCGGTTGGGGAGTGTCTGCTGATTAAGTGATTTAATCGCTGGACTATTTATCGGCCAGTTAACTCTGACCAGACCAACATATATGTAGGCCGGTTAATTGGGAATCCCCCGATTAACTCAACGAATAATCTGTATTCAACACGGTCATCCCTCGAGTAGTGATTAACTGGTGGATTAATCGCCCATTTTTGACATTAATGCTGAAACTATTGGTTATTGTGTAATAAAATATTCTCTCAATGCCCATAGGTTGTATTGAAGAACATGTTTATGCGGTTTTGCCAAGCATTTGATGGCATGCGATAGTGTCATTTGTTTCATTTATCTTGCTTTTCAATTTGGGGGGGACCTCACTGTCTATGGCATGCCTTCTGCTTTGTAGTTGTGCATCTTGTTATGTCTGGCTAGCCATATCTTGAAGGGGTTGCCTTTTTAACTCTTGCACTTTTCGGAGATTGCCATGTCATGTGTTGCTTTTCTACCCAGCATTTCAAAGTTTTATATGCACCTTTCACATGTATTCTGCTGCGAGCATGACTTGCTTGTTTATCTTATGTTTTCTGTCTGATGGTATTCCAGGCTAGTGGACTTGTTGTAGCTGTTGATGATGATGGTTGCTTCATTGAGAAGATATCTGAGTTCAAAGGGCGACATGTCAAAGAGGCTGACAAGGATATCATCAGTGCTGTTAAAGTAAGTCGTTTTTCCAGTGTTTGCTGGGCTCTTAGCTGTAAAGAACACATTCCATTTAGTTGCTTGCTCAGCAGTACTGGCAACTACTATACACTATTTTGGGCTCTAATCGCACATGACATTACATTATATATACTTTTGAATTCTAGTATGGAACAACCTTATAAGCCTGTGTATGCATCTTGATGTATTATCATATTTCTTATGCGGGTAATCTTCAAGGGATACAATACAAGCAAAAGTAATTGAGTTTTATAGCATGAACGGTCTCAATCAATTCCAGTGTACGCTATAGACAGTTGGCATAAGCGTGCTTTACTTTTTTAAGTCTACTTCGTCCTGTTATTATAGATTAATATTGTGCGTTGTTTCGAAGCCACTTTAATATAGTTCATTGCATAAATTGGATAGTTTATTTTTGTCCTAAGGATTGACCATCTACATAAACAGGATAAAGGAAGACTTGTTAGCAAAGGGAGCATCGAACACTCTTATCCATTTTGTTGGCGCTCGGGTACTCCTCTTATTTACCGGGCTGTTCCAAGCTGGTAAACATCTTCAAGAAACACAAATTATTTTGTCCATGTGCTTGCTACTGTGTAAATTAGTTTGTCCATTTGCTGACTGGTTACAAGTGCTGTTATACATGAACTAACTTACCTCAAGAAACACATGCTATTTGGGGAGAGGGCAGCCTTTTACTCTGTCTTAGAATTCTGGGTGTTAAGGGAACTCACCTCAAATTCTATGATCATTGGTTGTTTTCTTAAGTTTCTTCCATGAGATGATATCATAGCATCATGACCAATTTTTTTTTCTGTCATGTGTGAAATTCCACAATGTGCGCATTCATTGTTCTGCCTGCTTTTAAGTTAGCACCAAATGCTTTTATCTTTCCTGAATCCTAATTCTAAAGCCTTTGATAACTCAGTCCAATTTATGTGTTCTTCTTACCACATGGAGCAATCCATTTATCATTTATGATGTCTAATTTTATCATTTTATCATTACATCATAGGATTTCTGTTGAATCTTCTGGTTTCCTTTTTGTTAGTTGTGTTCGTCTGCTTTTATGTCCATTACAGTTTTCTGGTTGCATTACTTATTTTTATTGAGGAATATTAGTCTGAAAGAGCTTTCTGTAGGTTCATCAAGGTTGAAAAGATTAGGGACCAGTTACTCGAATGCAACAAGGAGACCTACTGGGTTCCAGATTATGTCAAGGTATGTTACGTTTCTAGCCTGTGACAGTGCTTTTAGGAAGAAACTTACGGGACTTGACCATGGATGTGCCCTTCTTAGCCACTTGATCTGCTGCAGCTGTTGTAAAAATCTATACAAGTTTTCCACCTTTTTGCTTCATTATTCATATTCATTTCGATATGTACTTGCAGCTCCCTTGTTTTTTTTTCATCAGTACACACATTGTCTTGCTATATAAATATCTGTTTCCCTTCCATGTAAATTGATATCCTCTTCCATTTTTGCACTAAGAACTTATGCATATAATTTAGTTGATTGTTACGGAACTGCTTGGAGTGTTTAGGTGTCAGGAAATGGTATAGTTATGAAAGATGATGTGGTACTGCATGTTTTTTGTTAACAACGAATACATACAGGAAAAGAGATTCCATAATTGGCTAGAAGGTGCTAGGGACTGGGCTGTTAGCAGAAGTAGATTTTGGGGCACTCCACTTCCAGTTTGGATCAGTGAAGACGGTGAAGAAATTGAGGTTATGGATTCTATTGAGAAACTTGAAAGATTATCTGGCGTCAAGGTTAATATCTCTACTGTGCAAGATACGTTTCATTGTTTGTGCTATTTGCGGCTGAATATGCTTATTCTTGTGATTTGGTGTTATTTGAATCAAAAAATTGAAACAACAGTGAAATTTATATACACTTGTGTTTTTTCTTGGATATTAATGTTTTTGGTCCTGATGTAAGCATTCTTGATTTTTTGTGCTCAGGTTAACGATCTTCACCGCCACCATGTTGATGATATTACTATTCCCTCTAGCAGAGGAACAAAGTATGGGGTGCTCAAACGTGTTGAGGATGTAAGTTCGTTTCCACTCATAGTTAGGGTGCCTTACCCTCACTTGTTCAATACTCCATTTGAAAATAATATATTAGTTTTGTCAAAGTCAACTTGTAAAGTTTTAATAAGTATGTAGAAAAAAACTATGATACCAATACATAAAAAAATTAAAAGTTATGTTGACGTATATACATTTTCCCTACCTTCTAATTGTATACATTTTCGTTGTACTTGTTTCTATGTGCTTCTATAGAAACTTTGTCAAACTCGATCCTTGGTTATATAATTAAGAATAGAGGATTAGAAAGAAGTATCGAGGAGAGAGGTGATGTTAGATTTGTGTAGGAAGGGAATGGGGGAAAGTTGATCTTGGGATAGCAGATCTATGGTCATTTAGATGCTGACTAATAGTTCTGTAATTTCTAATATATGAAATTCTGTTTTTGGAAACATATATTCCCTCCGTCCCAAAATAATTGACATTTGATTCGTATGTATCTAGAGTTCTAGACACGTTTTAGTGTGGAAGTTCACTCATTTTAGTACGTATGTGGTCTACATTGACGTCAAATATTTTGGGACGGAGGGAGTAATATATATATCAGTCGAGTAATGGAATTACTTTCTTAGGCTTGATGAGCTAATATCTCTGGAATGTCCAGGCGAGAAGCCCTTATACAACCCATTTTACACCTATTTATCTTATTGTTGCCTATTTTCATGGCATTAGATGTGACATTGGTTTTGCGTAAGTTATTGCTAGTATTCAAATTCCTTGTAAACTTTGAAAGTATAGGAATGAGAAATGTGCCACAGCCCATGTGTTACTAGAATGATAGATGGCTAAATTTCCTTGTTAGTTGCATGCCGTAAGGTTATTTTCTACTTCTACTTGTGTAGTTCATGATTTCTCCATGCTAAGATTATGGATGTGTGTTTGCTTTTTGCCCACCGTTAACCTACCAAAGATTTGGCTAGCCAATTTTTTTCTTGAGATTTTGCTTGCCCATGAGTTGGCCAACATCGGCTAGAAGAACAAACAAGAGTTGGTAAAGTACTATTGGTATGCCAAAAAGTTGGCTACTGTCCAAACAAAGACCCATTTTTCTGGTTATGCCTAATATTT
Organism: Puccinellia tenuiflora; assembly: GCA_012064385.1. NCBI lineage: Eukaryota > Viridiplantae > Streptophyta > Magnoliopsida > Poales > Poaceae > Puccinellia > Puccinellia tenuiflora. The sequence goes on from QRDG01001618.1 coordinate 96,627, forward strand.
CTAGTGTACACTTTGACCAACTCATGAACTGTCATGTATCTGAATGTTTGTGACTGCATATCAATGCATTCATTTCAAAACGGTTCTTATTCAGCAATGGTTGTGATGCCTTCAGGTTTTTGACTGCTGGTTTGAGAGTGGATCCATGCCATATGCCTACATTCATTATCCATTTGAGAATCGTGAACTATTTGAGAAGAATTTTCCTGGCAACTTTGTGGCAGAGGGCTTGGACCAGACACGTGGATGGTTCGTTACTCTCTTCACAATCTTTGACTGTTATTTATCATCATGTTCTTGCTAATAAATAAGTATTTTGTGGGGCCTTCGGTATTTGTCAAAATCCTGTTTGGGCATCAAATCAACGTGGGAAACTTCTGATGTTGCTTTTGTTTACATCATAAGTTTCGATTCACACATGTCATGGCTTGCATCATTTGGCGATGATTAAATTAAAGATCAGCCCCATAAATTAACGAAATGCATCGACCCAGCTACACCCAGCCCAAAATACCAACAAAATACGTAGCACAGCAGAAAGTTCTAATAGTTCCCGTAACACCGTGCCTGGCATCTTCTACTTCTTTTCAATACTTGGCTTAATATCCCGATATCCCGTACAGAAGAGCCTAAAATATGATTGTAATATTAACATGAATTATGTCCATTGGCAAATGTCTCTGATACCTTTTTTTCCCCTTTGCATGGCCTTTGGCATCATTGTTTTTTGGGAATACTTCTGTTATTTGATGTTGTACTTGTGTGAGTTTGCAACAATCATTTGGCGTCATTCGATGAGCAAAAGGAGTGCAGTTCTTGCTACTTATAATGCTAGTCTAATTGCTATTGGTCTAGAATGTATACCAGTATAGATATTGAAATTCTGCAATATCAGTAGTATACTTTTCTACATGCACTACTCATTCATGTTACGATCTCATCTTCTTGATTTGATTTCATCCTGCAGGTTTTATACTTTGATGGTGTTGTCAACGGCATTATTTGGGAAGCCTGCTTTTAAGAATCTTATATGCAATGGTCTTGTTTTGGCAGAGGATGGTAAGAAAATGAGCAAGAGTAAAAAGAATTACCCTTCACCTGTGGACGTCATTAACGAATATGGAGCGGTATGTGGTGTCTCTTTACAAGTCAATGATTGTTACCAGTTTTCACTCGTTATATGACTGATGCTTTAGTGTGTATACAGTATCATTGTTTTTTCTGAAGATACATTTGTTTTGTGCTCTGATACCACTTTGTAACGCCCCGGGATCGGCACTATGTAGATCTTAGTGTTTTGGATACGCTCAGGGCGTTAAAGATTGTGATTGTGTGATTTTTCTGAGTTAGAATTTGTAATTGAATTGTTTTTTCTTTTTCCAGGATGCTTTGAGGCTGTACTTGGTAAATTCTCCAGTTGTCCGTGCGGAGTCTCTACGGTTTAAAAGGATTGGTGTTTTTGGTGTTGTAAGTGTCTTCCTTCAATCCTCGCAAAAAAAAGTGTCTTCCTTCAATATGTTAGGCTCCATCATACAAATATGTCATGCTACTGGTCTGCATGTAGATCATATAAATAAATTATCATATTCTCCAGTTATATGGTTTCTTTGTGAAAAGTATATTTTGTGACCTAAAAGGTTTTGATTTGATCAGGTGAAAGATGTCTTCCTCCCGTGGTATAATGCTTATAGGTTTCTTGTCCAAAACGCGAAGAGACTTGAAGTTGAGGGTCTCTCAGCATTTTCTCCAATCGATCAAGTTTCACTTCAGAAGTCATCCAATGTGTTAGATCACTGGATAAACTCTGCAACTGAAAGTCTGGTTAGCTTTGTTCACCAGGAGATGGATGCATACCGGCTTTACACGGTAAATCTAACTGGATATTTATATTGGTCATGTCAATTCATCTTTCTGTGCTATGGCCAAACTTGATAGCTTGTTTACACCTTCAGGTTGTGCCATACTTGGTAAAATATATTGACAATCTCACCAATATATATGTGCGGTTCAACCGCAAGCGGTTAAAAGGACGTACTGGAGAAGTAGACTGCAAAATTTCTCTTTCCACTCTCTACCATGTAAGTAAATATCCAGCACTGTACAGTTTCAATTTCTGTTGATAGTCGATACTGCAAATTGTTGATGGAGTGGTGGGATCTCTATCCTTCAATGCTATACTCATATATTGCAAGTTACAGCCTCTTAAGATGCCCCTTTACCTTTTGCTGATGAGCCACTTTGTTTTTTATGTTCCTTCCGCTTACTTCTGGAAGTACAAGTCTAACCAGCATTGTGATCATATTGTTGCCACCCCTCCTTTTCTTAACATCAATAAGAGAATTAGTCAAAATCTCAGGATTTATCTTCTCTTGCTTGATACCATCTCTTACATTTTCTTGCAGTGGTTTATGTATTCATAATCCCGATGATGCAAAGTATACCTTTTGGTGTTTTTCTCTAAGTTGGAATTTTAACATGAAATGTAGGCACTTGTAACAACTTGTGTGGCGATGGCTCCATTTACACCCTTCTTTACTGAAGTTCTTTATCAAAATCTGCGGAAGGTGTCAAGTAAATCAGAGGAGAGCATTCATTTTTGCAGTTTTCCTTCCACAACTGGGGAGGTAACTTTCTCTCACCAGATAGTCTTAAGTCGTTTCAATGCTTTCTATTGGCACATAGTTACCTTCTGTATTTTTGATTATAGAAGGCACATACAAGGATCAAAGCAGCTATAATGCTTTTACTTACCATTTCTACCCTCTAATGCTTTTTCTCCCCGCGTGTTCAGAGAGATGAGCGTGTTGAGCAAAGTGTAAATAGGATGATGACCATCATTGATCTTGCACGCAATATTCGGGAACGACACGGCAAAGCTCTCAAAACACCACTGAAGTATGTCTGGACTTTGTTCAAATTTTTTCCATAACAAATTTTTTATGTAGGGGTATTTTGGTTAGGTGGGTTACATTGTATTATGTGATCTGTACTTCCTGATAATTAATGCAGTGGTATGATATAAGATAATTTTGAAGAAATTTTATTTCAGTGCATATTTTGGTTATGACTTTTCCTCTTCACAACCATGGAAGTGTGTGTAACCTTTTTAGTTGTGGTAGTTGTCATAACATTGGTGCTGTTCTATTGCACCCCGGAAAATAGTATATATGTCGATATGAGATAGCCCAAGTCGGAATTCAGTTTATTATCATTTTTATTCATATTGTATGCCTGTAATCCTTTTACTTCGTTAGACCACCTGTTTAAAAGCATATGTTCCATTTGACATTGTATTATAGTTCAAATTACAAGGCTGCTTAACCAGTTTAAATCCCAGGGAAATGGTGGTTGTTCATCCTGACAATGAATTTCTCGAGGACATCACGGGAAAACTAAAAGAGGTTTGTTTATAAGGCCAAAAGTTGTCAGATATACACCTGTAATCTATTTTTATTCTGAAATTGTGTAACTGCCTTGCTACTTAGTTTTCATCATGTGGAGTGGCTGTTTGGTTCCTGTAGTGCTTATTGTTGAGATAATCTACTTTCTACTGTGTAGTATGTCATGGAGGAGATGAATGTTAAGACTGTGACTCCATGTAATGATCCCATGCTGTATGCTTCTCTGCGGGCAGAACCCAATTTTAGGTATGTGTTCCTAAACATGCAAGAATTGTTGCCATTCGTAGCCATTGCTGATTACCTTCCATTTTCTCAGCGTGCTAGGCAAAAGGCTAGGGAAGGACATGGGCAAAGTATCAAATGGAGTGAAGAAAATGACCCAGGAACAAATCTTAGCCTTTGAGCAAAGCGGAGAGATTTCGTTTTTTGGTCATTGCTTGAAGCTAGATGACATTAAGGTACCATTACATGCTTCTAGTCTTAGGTTTGTTAGTTTCAGGACGGGGATGACTGATAGCAGATGTGAATTGAATTGAGAAGTTCCAGTTTGTCTCAAGAAGATACGTCTGCAGTATTATGTTGGTTGATTTTTGTATAGTCTGTAAGATACAAATAAGTTTCCCAAGTGGTGTTGGTATTCCAGAACATATCTCTATCTAGCAAATGTTTGAAGTAAAACTTTAGTTTTACATTAGTTAGCACAGAACTTACTGCATCACCATGTCTATGAAATTACCTGATGACCTTTGTATGTTTAGGTGGTCCGAGAGTTCAAGCGTCCTGCAGATGTGTCAGAGAAGGAGATTGATGCCGCAGGAGATGGTATGCCATAATTATGTCACATCATCCTAGTAGTTTGGCTGCTCCTTAGTTTTGCTACTATGAATAACGTGAATACCTTGTATTTTATAGGTGATGTGTTGGTCATTTTGGATCTCAGAGCTGATCAATCATTGATTGAAGCTGGAGTGGCTCGAGAGGTAGTCAATTTTATTTTTTTTATGATTATGAATTAATTAACTAGTGCTCTTGTGTTCGTGCTTAACATGGATTCTTTTGGTGTATTCAAATTTCCGATTGATGTTCGTTGCCTGGTAACGCATTGGTTTATTTTCTTGATGCCCGATAATTCGCTGCCTGATACAGTTTTAGTATTAAGCACAGGGATCGCTGAAACATCGTAATGTAATAAATGGAAAACTATTTCGTGTGTCAGGAACTTTCATGTTCGTTTGAGTGCATTAGTCTTCCTGGTACTCCTGTTTGTTTTGATTCAGTTAATAGCACGGTCTCCTAATTCATGAGCAACTCTGTTCAGGTTGTAAACAAAATCCAGAAATTGCGCAAGACTGCTCAGCTTGAACCTACAGACCTAATCGATGTGTACTACAAACCTGTGAACGACAGCAGCAGTAGACTTGAAGAGATTTTGCAGTCACAGGTCAGTCAATTTTTCTCAAATAAAGTTTATTTTATCAGAGACCGGAACATCCTTTCACGGAAACTATCATCATTCTGTGCAGGATCAGTATATTAAGGAAGTGCTTGGTAATTCTCTAGTTCCAAAGGCAATGACACCATCAGATTTGGTGAGCTTGGATTTTCAACCTTTAACCTTCATCAACCATCAACTAAATTTAAATTGCACATCAACCTTTAACTACTTTGCATCTTCAATGCATTTCCTAATTATTTTTTGTTGTTGAATAACTTTGATAATGGGGAAATGTATCTGTGAGTTGGCAGACTATGGTAATTGACTTAATATAATATCAAGTTTTACATCATAATAAAGCCAAAAGTAGACCAGAGATTCTGGATTTTTTGGCTAACTTTTGAGCATCAGCAGCTATGTAATGGTAGCTTTTGTGGTGTTAAGTTTTGAGCCTATCTTACAGTCTCCGTTTACTGTCATTTTCAAGCATGTATTTTGTAACTTGGTAATAGATGCACAAACTGGCATGTGGAAAATAGTAAGTACTGTGGTATTGAAGTGATTATTTTTAATGGCATAACAATTTCCTTTGCAATGTCATTGTATGGTTTGCAGGTAGTTATCTGCGAGGAGCCTCATGATGTACATGACATGTCATTTGTCATCTACATCGCAAGGTGCATGCCTGTGCTCGCACCTGATCTCCTTTCCCACGCCTCAGGTAAATACACACCCCTGTTTCTGCTCAAGGGTGCAATTGCAAACAATTCATGCAAACAGTCGCTATTTTTTTGTGTCCATATCATGGCATTGTACAAGAAATTATGTGAGTAACCTAGGTTGTGTACTTTGAATGGAACAGGCAACAGCGACCATCTTGATGCGCTAAGAGTGTATTTGTCGTCAAGGTCCATTTCCAGATTGAAGAACGAATTCCAGGCTGGAAGTGGCAAGGTAGGGAATGTACAGGGCTGTTACAATTTCATGGTGTGTGTATCATGTCTCTTACATGTTTTGACTGTTCTCGCAGATTACGGTGGGCTGCATCGAGGGCTTTCCGCCAATCGATCTGCAGCTAGGAAAGCATGTTTTTCTCAGCGCTGGTGATTTTTACCAGGCTAATCGTTCTTGATTCTTGTCTTCAAGCGTCATTCCAATTTTGAGTAGTTGGTCATTTTTCAAGCAGATTTATTCTGATCAGGCTGATTCTATTTGTGCCTCACAAAAGCAATGAATGCTGCGGATGTTGACAAAATGGTCAAAGCGTGTGTACTAAGAAAACTCATGTGTATACATATTAATACTACATCGTGCTGCTGTTTTCTTATACATCAGCTACAGCTTAATCAGCGAGTCAGTTTTTGCACTTTGGATTGTTTCAAGGCCCGAGCATGTGTTTTGACCACCGCACCAATTCAGTTTCTTTAGAAGCTGGAGAAGTGTCGCTAGCCTTCATAAGAGAGTAATGATGATGGGCGTGCGCATTTGACTGTCACCGCAAGTTCTGCACTTTTCTGTACTTATGTTCACATGTACATACAGTACACCGGTCATATATTTCTGCATCGGCTATGTACTACTCCGTACAAGGCTAGCGAACAGATTTTAGTGACAACACTTCCTGCAAGGTCTAATAATCTTGTAGTTGTGAGCTGAAAGACGAAATAGGGGTATGAAATAGGACCAATGTTTCTCTAAGAGCTAAGACCATGTTTATAAGAATTTTAACTTTCTAACTCACCGTACGTGTTTTTTTTTTGAGAACTTCAAACCATGGTTCCCATAGATTTCTCACTGTGAAACAGTGCCCGCCAGATACTGTCTCAAGAAACAAAGGGTTACGACCATCTGAGATGTGTTGGCTAGAGATACTCGACCAAAAAAAAAATGTAAATATCAGTGAGATGTGTTCGGTAGAGATACTCGACCAAAAAAAGTGTAAATACCGAAATGAGAGGGGCAGCTCGAGACATATCATTGGATGACAATGCCACCAGATTTATACATATATCGACTCAAACGTCAACAAATCACATTACAACTCATCACAATGATACAGTATGCTGTTTCATCAACCAAACACAAGCTGAATTCACGGTTCATCAATCGCACACCCACCACACCGGGTCGATGCTCTTATTACAAAACCAGACTTCAAACCAACACAAAAGCAGCAAGGCTGTGAACACCACACCAAGCTGCTGAAAGCTGTAGCACTCCAGGTAGGCAGCAGCACAACACGCCAATCCAAGCATATCAAGATCATATGTATCTTTTTGTGAAAACACACACACACACAATTTATTCGCCGCGAGCGCGAGCAGCAGCAGCACGGACAGAAAACTCCAGCACAAACACACTTTGCAAACATGCGCAGTTGAAACACCTCGGAGGCGCGAGATGAGGACTTGTAACAGCAACAAACTGGTGCTTCACGTAGGTCCAACCTCCTCGCATCGTGCGTGCAGCAACATACGCCACAAGCAGCGCACAACAGATTACCTGAGAAATGAAAACAATGAAATTATTCCTTTTCCGATTAAAAAACACATAACCTTCTCTATTATGTAAAATATGCATATCAGATTATCTGAGAAGCAAAGAGTGAAAAGTCAACTAAAATAGAGCGGAGGGAGTAGATAGAAGGAAGCTGTGTGAAACAAACAAACCAACCTTAGAACCGAGACCCTCGGGAGGGTCTTCTTGTAGTAGGCCGAGTGGCGCGTCTCGAAAAGCGACGGGTCGTGACCGGCATCCAAGCCATCCCACTCGAGCCTGTTCCACCAGTCCTTCTCGCAGTCCACCAACGGCTTGGGGCCTTGACGTCCGACAGCCGGCAGACGCCTGAGAGCCCAGCAGTCCCTGAGCGCGACCGTCTGCAGCGCCGGCGCGGTCAATCTGGCCTCACATATCTGCTCCAGACTGTGGAGATGGTGTAGCTTGATTTGCTTTAGGTTCTTGAATGTGACACCAGATGCTATTTCTGTAGGGCACGGGTCGTCCAGTGGGAAAATATGCCGAAGGTTACTGCAGTATGCAATCTGGAGAGTCTCCAAGTTGGGCAAGTCGGAGTAATAAATGGGGAGGACGAACACCAGCTTGTGGCAATTGTACAGATATATGTGCCGCAGTTCTTTAGGAGAGAAAGATTTGCCTCTAGCCCAGATGCAATAGGCCACCGGGAGATCGGAAGCTGAAAATATCCTCATCGACTCAAAGCCGAAGTCATCCCAATTATAAAACACAGTGTGTAGCTTGGGACACCTCTCAACATGACACCATTCTAGGTTTCTCCAATATCCTGCAGGGATAGCGGTGATGGAGGAGTTGTCATGCACATGCATTGATCTAACATATTTCGTAAAATATCCGAAATAATCACTGTCCTGCATCCTCTCCAAATTATAGCTTCCTTCACCAATCTCAATATGTACGTCCAAAGTTTGAAGCCGTTGACGGTTCCACACCAAGGAAGAGCATGTTACATCTTTAGCAAGGGATGTATCATTATTATATGGCAATAGCGGTCTTGCTAAAACCAAACCCTCTTCGCTAGGGACAATCTCCTCCATACTTTTGGTGATGTTGGCTTGGCTATGGCTCCTACAAGAGATGAGGAGATAGACCCTACATTTATTGTATGTGTGTTGCAAGAGTCCCCTTGTGGCTGACCAAATGAACCTTCCATCTGTAAAAGCAATAAATGCCCCATTGCCAATGGATTGTTGTTCTCCACACCAGACCATTGATCTAGCCTCTCTCTCCGTGTCTACCTGTAGCACTTCCAACCTAGGTGATTCAGTCCAGATCAGCCTACGGAGCTGCTCACAACCCAGTAGAAATAGTTTTTTGAGTTTCGGGACATCCATTGCAGAAAGGTCAAGTATTTTAATGACTGTACCCGAGAGGTCCAGTTCCTCCAGATTGGGCAATGCATGCAAGAATAAGTTTTGCAATCGACCACAGCCCCGTAGGGAGATCTTGGTCACCTGGACTATTTCAAATGGAGATATAGGAGACGCCGGGCGCAATTCCTTTTGTGGCAGCTGTATGGAATGTGTCCAATTCTCTGCTGGGCCATAACCATCAAAGCTAAAACTTTCCAGCAGTGGAGGAGCTTCTTCCAGTACAACATTCCCCAAGCTGAAACAACCATCAAGAACAAGCATCTTCAGGCTTCTTGCGGATGATAATGTGGGTAATGACTCCATGTGAGTGTTGCCAGACAAGTCAAGCAGCTCCAAATTCATCATATCTATGGAAGAGCAACTGTCCACTGTTACCACATCTGAATATTTTGTCACTCGGAGCTTGTGAAGCTTCTGTAGCTCTTTCCAAGCATGACTTATAGTCTTCCACGAGACTCCCTTTGTATTTAGCTCCCTCAGATTGGTCATCAGTTCAACCATCTGTGGCAACAGAACATAATTTGTGAAACGTAAGTCAAACACTAGCAGGTTCGACAAAAATGGCCATCCACTTTGCTCCTTCCCTGTGTTTGTACAATGTTCAAGCCAAAGGAATCTTAGGTTGTGGCAGGACTGGAAAGGAGGGGATGCAAAATCGAAGCTGCAGTTGCAGAGCCTTAGCACACGGAGGTTGATGGCTAGTTGAAACAAATCATTACGTACATATACTGGCTCAACTCCCTCGAATGTTAGGAAATATGATGACGCACAATCAGGAACATCAGAGACATGACATGCTCCTTGTTTGTTGGACTTGACCGAATACCAGCCTTCATGGCTTTTCCCCTGCCCATACAATCTGGATGCCAACCAATATGAATCATGTGGAGACTTACACAACCTTGTTATTGTTTCATGCAATATTGAATGGATGACCTCCCAAGCTCTGTCCTCTCCAAGGATTCCATCACATATCCAGTAGTTGCAAATATGAGTAGCCAAACCATTGTCAACACCATTTGAGCTAATATGATCTAGTTCTGCTGCCAGGAACAACGAGTAAAAGAAGCAATTCAAAACTATCTCTGGGCTGATGCCATCTGTACCAGTGTCACTAATCACTCCCATGGCTTCTTCGTGCAATGCATGACGCAGAAGCAAACCATCATTATGAAAAGGGTACATAGAAATATAAATATTCACAAAACTCGGTATCAACATTTCTTCGGTCTTTGGGGTCTGAAATCTTCCATGGTTGGTGCATAACAATTTACCTTTGCCAAAAACAGGAATGCCACACCCTGCCAGATCAATATCTCCAACTCCTCCATAATGAAAAATCATCAGAAATTTTTCATTTTTTAGAGAAGCATGAATCAAAGTTCCGATACTTGTTATCTCTTCTCTAGAGCTATAGTCCACCCCTCTGAAATCATCTTCTTCATCCTGTTTATCAAATATGGGCATTACATGGTGAAGGTTCAACTCCTCCGCGATTGCCCTCTGCATGGTCCTTCTGTTTTTCCACTGGGAGCAGTCCACGTGGACGATTTTTCCAAAATGCTTTCTCATGTCAGCATCATCACATATTGTGGATTTTAGGAGCTTGGCTATAGCTCTAACAATACCATATCTGCCCAGGCCGGTATATTGCCCGCCCAGGCCGGTATATTGCTCGCCCAGGCCATGAACGATGAATGCCTTAGTTTTGCCTTCTGCAGTATCATCACTTTCACGCAAAAGATGAATCACTTTTTTGACAGCGTCATCAAAATCCATTGGAAACTGCAGTAAATTAGTGGCTATTACTCCCTCCGTTTCACAATATAAGATGTTTTAAATGTTTCACATGTTGTCTAGATTCGGACTAAAAGAATGGAAAATGAGTGAACACATACACTAAAACATGTCTAGATACATTGGTACAAATACGAATGTGGAAAAGGCCTAAAACATTTTATATTATGGAACGGAGAGAGTATATATGACTGCCGTAATACATACTGTATATTGGTACTATAACTTCAGTTAGTAGCTATTTTACATATGATGAACCCAAGATCAAATGCATGAAATCCGGGATGGAAACCAAATGACCGTTGCTCCCAGCTCTCGCGACGCGCTCGGCGGCGCCCCGCGCGCCCCCCTGCCGCCGCCGTCCCCGGCGTCCAGCTCCGCCGCCCTCCACGGCTCCACCCCAGCCATCCCCCACCACCTCCCTCCACCTTCCCTCCGTTTTTCCAGCCGGCGTTCCTCGGTCTCGCTCCCGATGCGGACATTTTCAATTCTGGATCGGCGGCCACCTCCATCCGGCCGGCGTGCCGGGCCTGCGTCGCCCGTGCGCCTCCGTCGCCGCCGGCTGCGACGGACCACCTGCCCCCCCAGCGACACCAGCGTGCCAGCCGGCTGCCGCCACCCCCGTCGAGCCTTCCGTGCGGCTTCATCCCCGTCTTCCTCGGCCAGGGAGAGCCGGCGCGCTCTCTTTCCTCGTCAGACCAATCGAAGGCAGCGCGCACGATTGGAGGCGCTCGCGACCCTGCGGGCGACCGCGCCCGCGCGTCCCCGCTGACCGCCCTCCCGCCTTCCCAGCCGGACCAGCCCCCTGCGAAGCTCCCTCCGCCGCCGCGCCTCCCGCGTGGGTTCGTCCCCGTGGTTCTCCGCCCGGGGATGCGGGCGCGCTCCCCGTCCTCGACCTCCTCAGTTCGGATCGAGTCGCAGCCGCCGTCCTCTTCGCCTCCTCGTCGGCCTTACCGCGCCCCGATTCCGACACCTCCGGTGCGCCGCTCGGTCCGGCCGGCCATCCGCTCCGTCGTCGTTGTGCCGCCCGCCCACCATGGGGCAGGGCACACCCGAGAAGAGGAGGGGTGGATCTCCGTTCCTCCGCGGCGCCGCCCGGCTGGCCGCGACGTTCGCGGTGGTGCCAGGCCCAGCGCGGCCGCCCTCCGCTTCATGCGGCGCACAGAGAGGATGTGCGCCCGCTGCCTCGGCCCCATTCGCCACCACTGATCCTCCACCTGCAGTGCCAAGATTCGATGCCTCTCTTGCAATCTCTCCGGTCACAGAGAGATTGCCCGCTCCGTCGCGCCTCCAAGTCGGCTCTTCCCGGACCTGCTTGCCAGCCTCCTCGACAGCCTGCTTCCTCTCCCCTCTCGCCGGGAGCCCTTTCATGGGCTGCAGTCACCGCCGCTCCGCGCGCCGTCCTCGGGCCTGCTCCGTCAAGGTCCACCGCCCCTCCCCTCCTGCCGCCGCCCTTGGAGCATGCGTGCTGCATTCACGCCGGCGAGATGCGTGCCATTCTCTCCGACCTGGCGGCCTCACTTCGGGCCGAGCTCGTGGTCGACGCCGTCGCTCCCATCCTCGTCGCGTCAGCGGCCATGCACGACTGTATCAAGCATGCTCGCGACATCACCTCTCGGGCGGAGGCACCCAGCGACGTCTTGCTGCCCGTCAGCGGGGCGGGGCCTCCGCCCCTGCGCGGCGACGAGATTGTGCCGGTTAATGAGGTTGTCCCGGTTGTTGGAGCGGTGCGCCAAATGGCGGAGATGTGAGAGTAATCCTTGCTTAGGAGTTAACTAGTAGGTACCAGTAGTAGGCTGGCTGTAGAAATCTGTAGGTTGAGTGTAGAAATCTCTAGAAGCACTAGAAAGCTAGCTGTAGTAAGCAATTTGTAGAATACTCTAGAACAGGTCCAAACCGACCTTGTACTCCTATATATATACCACCATGTAACAAAAGCTGAAGCAGCTTTTGCAGCAATAGAGAACACCTTCCCACATAGCTAACTCTAACGTTTGGTATCAGAGCCAGGTTAGGAGAGACCAAGGTAGGAGAGGTTCAGCCACCTTTAGGAAAGGATCAGCCCAGTGAGGAGAGGATCCTGAGAGATGTCTGCTGAAGGTCGGCAGCGTGTTGCCCGCAGTCCGTCTCAGCGGCGCCATTCCCCTTCACCACCACCGAGAAGACCGCGCCACCGCGACGCTGAAAGGCGCGAGGTTGTGGTCGAGCGTGTCGTGAAGGAAGTTGGCGGTGGCAATTACCCGATGCTAACGCGGACGAACTACACCGAGTGGAGCCTCCTCAGGAAGGTGAAGTTGCAGGCTCGGGGCATTTGGGATGCGAGCGAGCTCGGCGCTGACGACTACCAAGAAGATCGAATGGCGCTGGAGGCCATCTTGCAAGCGGTGCCACCCGAAATGATACCTTGCCTGGCTGTCAAGCGGACAACGAAGGAAGCGTGGGAGGCGATCGAGCCATGCGTGTTGGTTCTGACCTCGTGCAGAAGGGCAAGGTGCAGCAGCTGAAGAAGGAATTTGAGATGATCTCGTTCCGCGACGGGGAGTCCGTTGACGATTTCGCGCTGCGCCTCACCAACCTCGTCACAAACCTCGCCACGCTACTCAAGTCGTCGAGAAATTCTTGCGGGTTGTGCCACCTAGGCTCTCGCAGATTGCCCTGGCAATCGAGACCCTCCTCGACACTTCTGAGATGTCATTGGAGGAGGTCACCGGTCGGCTGAAGGCAGCGGAGGACCGTCTCGAGTCGCCGGAGCCACTGCGCGAGCAGGGCAAGCTCCTGCTCACCGAGGAGCAGTGGCGAGAAAGGATGAAGGAGCGCCGAGGAGGCAGCTCCTCCAGGCCTGCGCATGGCAGTGCACAACAACGACGACGGCCACCACGTAAGAAGGGTGGAGAAGGCAGCAACGATCATGCAGCCACTAGGGACGGACCACGCAACGACACATGCCGCAACTGTGGCCGTCGTGGCCACTGGGCAAAGGACTGCTGACAGCCTAGGAGAAATGGGAACAGGGCATTCTTGGCCCAAGCAGAGGAAGATGATGAGGAGCCTGCTCTCCTTATGGCGCAGGTCTGTGACATTCCTGCCCCAGCCATGAAGGAGCAGCAAAGTGACATTCCTGCCCCAGCCATGAAGGAGCATCAGGAGCAGCAAAGCAACACTCCTGCCCCAGCCATGAATGTGCAGGAAATCGACGCTCCAGTCCTAGCTTTGGTGGTGCAGCAGCACAACATCGCTCCAGCCCCAGCCATAGTGGTGAAGGACATCACTGCTACAGCTCCAGAGCATTCCCCACTTCACATCGACGAACCAAAGGCAAAAGCCTACCTCGGGACAAGCAATGACGATGAGCGTATGGAGGGCTGGTACCTTGACACCGGTGCTACAAATCACATGACGGGCCGCGTCGACGCCTTCGCTGAAATTGACCGGACGGTCACCGGTACCGTAAAATTCGGAGACGGCTCACTCGTTGAGATCAAGGGCGTCGGCACCATCATCTTCGCCGGCAGAAATGGCGAACACAAGGCTCTTGGCGGCGTCTACTACATCCCAAGGTTGAAGAACTCGATTATCAGCATTGGTCAGCTCGACGAGAGTGATGCATGCGTGTTGATCAGGAGAGGTGTGGTTCGCATATGGGACCAGCGAGGGCGCCTCCTTGTTCGGGTACAACGCAGCCGAAATCGCCTCTACCTCCTCCATCTTGAGGTTGCTCGACCTATTTGTCTCTCTGCCCGCCGCGATGATATTGCTTGGCGTTGGCATGAGCGATTTGGGCATCTCAACTTTGATGCTTTGGAGAAGATGGGACGCCTCGACATGGCACGTGGGCTGCCACGGCTAGAGCATGTGGAGCAGTTCTGCGACACGTGTGTCATTACCAAGCATCGCCGCAGAGCATTCCCTCAGCAAGCAAGGTACCGTGCACAGGAACTACTTGAGCTCGTTCATGGTGATCTTTGTGGTCCTATTTCGCCGGCGACACCGGGAGGCCGGCGCTACTTCTTGCTGTTGGTAGATGACGCCACTCGCTACATGTGGGTGGTACTCCTGGCAGCCAAGAACAATGCAGCGGATGCCATTAGAAGAGTTCAGGCAGCAGCAGAATCTCAAAGTGGATGCAAGCTGCGGGTGTTCCGCACCGACAACGGCGGCGAGTTCACCTCGACGGAGTTTGCTGCCTATTGTGCTGATGAAGGAATTCAGCGCCACTTCTCTGCACCGTACGCCCCGCAGCAAAATGGTGTCGTTGAGAGGCGGAACCAGACGGTGGTGGCCATGGCACGTGCTCTGCTGAAACAGAGGGGTATGCCGGTTGAATTTTGGGGGGAGGCAGTGAGTACCGCTATCTTCCTGCTGAACCGAGCTCCCACCAAATCCCTCACCGGAAAGACGCCTTATGAGGCTTGGCATGGACGCAAGCCGGCTGTCCACTACCTTCGCACCTTTGGGTGCTTGGCGTATGTCAAGGAACAAGGGAATCTACACAAACTCGATGACCGCAGCTCTCCTGCTGTCTTCATCGGCTACGAGGAAGGAGTAAAGGCTTACAAGCTGCTGGACCCAGCAACAAGGCGTGTCCGCATCGCCCGTGACGTTATCTTCGATGAAGAACGTGGCTGGGATTGGGCAGCAGAAGGCAGCGGATACTCCGGCAGCAACTTTGACATAGAGTACATCATCAGGGAGCCCAGCCAGGTGTCCAGTTCAGGAGAAGACGGACCCGGGTCGTCGAGATATGGGGCTCAAGGTGCCTTAGCCAGCGCCCCACCATCGCCTCCATCCGCTCCAGCAACAAGCGTTGCAACTCCAACAGTAAGTGTCGCAACCCCAGCAACTCCAGAATTTGTCACGCCACTAGCAGATGATGATGATCGACTCGACGCTGCACATGGCGACACACCAATTCGCTATCGCATGGTCGAGAATCTTATTGGAGAAGAACCGGTGACTGGGCTTGCGTCGCGCAACCTCGACTGTGAGCTACACTTGGCCAGCATGGGGGAGCCATGCTCATTCGAAGAAGCTGAGGGTGACAAGGCATGGCAGGCAGCCATGTGTGAGGAAATCGAAGCGGTGGAGCGAAACAAGACATGGGAGCTCGTGGATCTGCCACACGGGCATCGACCAATAGGCCTCAAATGGGTCTATAAGTTGAAGAAAAATGAAGCCGGTGAAGTAATCAAACACAAAGCACGACTAGTCGCTCGTGGCTTTGTTCAACAAGCCGGCGTAGACTTTGATGAAGTTTTTGCTCCCGTGGCTCGCATGGAATCAATTCGGCTGCTGCTTGCTCTGGCTGCCCAAGAGGGGTGGCATGTCCACCACATGGACGTAAAATCAGCCTTTCTCAATGGAGAATTGAAGGAGGAGGTCCATGTGAAGCAGCCACCCGGCTTCGTCGTCAAAGGAGAAGAAGGAAAGGTTCTTCGACTGCGCAAGGCCCTCTATGGCCTACGACAGGCGCCGCGAGCATGGAACGCGAAGCTTGATTGCACACTCAAAGAAATGGGCTTCAAACAGAGCGAGCATGAGCATGCAATCTACCGGCGCATCAACGGTGATGCAAACCTGCTCATTGGAGTATATGTGGATGATCTGATCATCACAGGTTCATCCAAGGGAGCAGTAGAGAGCTTCAAGGACGAGACGAAGACAAAATTCCATATGAGCGACCTTGGACTGTTGTCATTCTATCTCGGGATTGAAGTCCAGCAGCATGGCAACGGCATCAGCCTATGCCAGGCACACTATGCCTCGCGTATCCTTCAGCTAGGAGGAATGGAAGGCTGCAATTCTGCTCACACTCCAATGGAGGAGCGGCTCAAGCTGAGCCGTGAAAGTACAGCAGAAGAGGTGGATGCTACGGAGTACCGACGGATCGTTGGCAGCCTCCGCTACCTCGTCCACACCAGGCCAGACCTGGCCTTTGCTGTTGGGTTCGTCAGTCGATTCATGGAACGACCAACGAAGGAGCACATGATGGCTGTGAAGAGAATTCTTCGCTATGTCGCTGGCACGACCAACTATGGTCTTCACTACAGGCGGAAGACAAAGGAGACACAGCTGATTGGTTACACAGACAGTGACCTCGCCGGTGACATTGACACCAGGAAGAGCACGAGTGGCACTTTGTTCTTCCTTGGCAACTGCTTGGTGAGTTGGCAATCTGTCAAGCAGAAGGTGGTTGCTCAGTCTTCTTGTGAGGCAGAATATGTCGCAGCCACAACCGCAGCAAATCAGGGAATTTGGCTGGCTCGACTTCTTGGTGAACTTCAAGGAAGAAAAGCTGAGACAGTTGAGCTAAAGGTGGACAACAAGTCTGCCATAGCACTAGCCAAAATCCAGTCTTCCACGAGCGCAGCAAGCATATCGATATTCGATATCACTTCATCAGGGACTTCTTGGAAGACGGAAGTATCAGCACCAGCTTCATCAAGACATCAGATCAGCTCGCTGACATTTTGACAAAATCTTTGGGGCGAGTGAAGTTTCAGGAGCTGCGTGCTCGAATCGGGATGGTCCAGATCAAGCCAAGCTTGAAGTGCAAGGATTAGGGGGAGAATTGTGAGAGTAATCCTTGCTTAGGAGTTAACTAGTAGGTGCTAGAATGTACCAGTAGTAGGCTGGCTGTAGAAATCTGTAGGTTGAGTGTAGAAATCTCTAGAAGCACTAGAAAGCTAGCTGTAGTAAGCAATTTGTAGAATACTCTAGAACAGGTCCAAACCGACCTTGTACTCCTATATATATACCACCATGTAACACAAGCTGAAGCAGCTTTTGCAGCAATAGAGAACACCTTCCCACATAGCTAACTCTAACAGGAGATGCAGCTGATCGGCGGGGCTGAACCCTGCCACGAGACCACGGCGCCTTGTGAATCGCCGTCGAGCAGCTCCGAGCTTGAAGAAATTGTCACTGCCCTTGGTCAGGTTGGGGAGCTGCTACAACCGATCAACTCCGGCATGGTGCCGGCGCAGCCATTAGTTGAGGATGTTATCGCCGTCGCTCTCGATATCGTCATGGATGGTTCGGTGCCGTCGTGAGATGCAGACCTCGATGAAGACGCAGAAGCCTACCTGTTGGGTGATCTCCTGGCCTCCTCGCCGGGCAATGGCAGGGGTGGAGGGTGCTCCATTGTTGATGCCTGCGAGAAGGGGGTGAGCGCGGACGCTGATGCCGTGGTCCCGTTGTTAGGCGTCCATGACCTCTTCGTCAGGCCGGCTGCGCCCCTGCTCCCTTGCCCTGCTCCTCGGACACCGGCTTCGGCCCGTGTTGAGAAGTCGACTCCTGAAACCCGCTGCAGTGCGCGGCTGGGAGCCAAACCGAAGATGCCGATCATGGATAGAGCCATCCGCGTGCTGCACAAAAAGATTGGACTCCAAATTGCTGAGGATATGGCTCTGGTGCAGGCTCGTAAGGAATTTATGAGCAGTCTCAAGACGCCGATGTCTGACTCGTCTCTAGCGGCGCTCAACCTCCTGTTCAAGCTCAACATGCCGGGCCTTGCCGCCGTGGACGACGCCCTTCTTGGCCTGGCTGGACCAGGGGGTGTGGAGATCACGCCTTCAGGAGAGTAGAGGCCTTCGCCTTGATCTTTTGCCCTGTCCAGCGTGTTCTGGACCATGGCGAGGGCCGAGTTTTTAGAAGTGTTGACCGGTTGAGCTTTGCTCCAGCCGGTATTGTATCTTCTTTCTTATTTTTGGCCTAGACCTCCGATGTTTGCTCCTTCTATATCAATATATAAGGCAAAGCTTTTGCCTTTGTTTCAATTTTTTTATTTTACACATGAATAAACTAAAACGACAAATGATCCTTAATTATCAGATTACTGAAGGAACACATCCTTGCTTAGTATACCGTGGGGTTGCTGCAGTCCAAAATTGTGTCGGTTCTAATCTAAACATCAGCATGATTAAAAAAAATATTGAAACATACAATGTAAATTAACCACTGGACTTTGTGAGGTTAGTTAGGAGATGAAGTACCAAGTGTCTTCTGGTTTGATGTGCGGACATGTTGACGTTGTTCTCGACAGAAAACTAATACCAGCAGAAGAAGGCCATAATAATAGATAGATAATCTAACCCATCGGCTGCAGATTTCTCCACCCCCTACAGAAGGAAGATGCCTGATCAGACTTTGCGAAAACATATGACAAGAGAAGATTGTATTGTATATTGTACAAGATAAAGATGCAATTGCAATGCGTACCCCCAGAGCCGAGAGGCTGCAGATCAAGTTGAGGAGGAGCGAACTAAATAAGACTTGGAGAAAACGGAAAAGTTAGATCTCAGTAAAATCCAATCCTAGAGCTGAAGATAAATCACCCAATCATCTTGCTCAGAACCTGGAAAATTTGACTTGGGTTTAGCCGGTCGCAGAGCTCGGGAACGGAATGTACTTTAACACAGAGCAGCAAAATATATTTGGAACTTGGGTGTAATGGTAGGAGCTTTTGTCATCAGCCTACACAAGTTTATATATGTAGTATGTGCAAGACGCAGAGTTGCAGTACCTCTAGAGCGTCAAGGGCGAATGATGTCGAGGAGGAGCCAAGAAAATCCACTCCCAGGCGAAAGAAAACTTCAGTTTGCCATGTGGTAGAGCTCTGGAACAGGATGCACCGCAAGAGGTAGAGCAGACCTGTATGTATGTTTCAGGAGATGGGTGGGCGGTGTCATGGTAATGGTATAATGGCGTCGAGCTTTAATTTGGCATCATCTTGCTGCTTTCCTTTTGCCAAAGTATGCATTTGTTCCTTGCTTGCATTCGCGGACAGTGTCGCGTCGTTGCTGATCTCCTTTGTCATCTTTTCTTTTCTCCCATTCTTTCTTTTCTCCTTTGGAGCAGAAGAATCTGTCGGTTCCGTTCTGTTCAAGCATGAGGGAACTTCAGACATTTCATATATTCCTTCATTTCCATGTATATAAAGGAAACAGAAGGAACATACTACCTCCATAACTTTTTTTTTACAGTTCAGCCTTGGTGTCTCCTCCTCCCCGATTCAATTCAATCCAATTCCATGGTGCTGCGATGCAGAACAATTCATCGTGCAATGGCGATCTCTTCCGATCGAGCTGGTTGGCCTCCACTGGAAACCCACCCAGGACGACGCGTCACGTCGACACGGAGGGATCGCGCCTGCTCTCTGCGGCGAGGGACAGGGACGGAACGAGGCATTCATCAGAGGGGAGAGCGGACGGCCGCGGTTAGGCCACATGGCCGCGCCAGTGGAAGCGGCGGCCAGCTCCCCTCAGATCTGCTCGAACGAGCCGGCGAGTGGAGGCGGCGAGAAGGGAGATTTGCGTGTCGTTATCGTGTCCACCGAGGTCTCCCCGCCGTGCTCCGTCTCGTGCTCACGTACTGTCCGTCTGTCCGCCAGCCATGGTCGCAGCCCGCAGGCACCATGTTGAATCGATGCTCGCTGAAAAACAGGGAGGGGTGCGAGGGGCAGGCGCGCAGCGAGAGAGTGAGAGAAAGAACGGCTGGACCGTCGCTCGAATGCTTGAGCTTCCCCGCAGGCGAGATCGCAGCCATGGTTTTCAGGGGCGAGAGAGTGCAGCAAGAAGTAACAGCACCGCGAGAGAGACGACGCTGATGAGGAAGAGGAAAACTGGGGCCGTTTATTGCTGGGACCCAGCACAATTACAGCTAATCGAGCAGGGTTTTTCATGCCAAATAAAACCCATGCTAATTGTACTAATTAATTAATGCAATATACTTTCTTAAACACAAAATATGTAATGTTAGACACAGCCGCCGCACGTCCTAACTCGGCAACTAGGGCAGCTGTGTCACTTTGGCCCCTCCCTCACTCGGCGAGGTCGCAGGTCTCTTTCTACTCTGTCCGCCGTTTTGACCATGACAGGGGTGGGGATCTCGGCGCTTCGACTGCGAGTAGGTAGGGTTGGCCAAGATTTTTTCAACGGCGCCACATCGGTGGTGGGGACGGTGTTGCGTCGAAATAAGGCGTCCTTGCTTCTCCCATGTCTCGACGATGTCCTTATGGACGGCGGCGTGGAGCAGGTAGCTTGGTCCTCTCGTCGTTCTTCAGATCTGGCGAGATTATTTTCTCAGTGTTGTCACTAGCGATTGTTGTTACTTGCGGCAGAGATGGCGGCCAGGACGAGGCGAATGCTCTGAAGCGAGGATGGTGGTTCGAAGGTGGTGGATTTGATGTTCTTCCTCGACTTTGCCGACGACATGCGACAGGTCTGGGTCCAAACTAGCATGGGGACGTCCCCCGATCGACGTGTCACGGCGACATGTGTCTCGCTGCTTGCAGCTGGCCTATTCATTGATTCACAAAAGTCTCGTTGACGATGTTGTTTCTTTGGATCCTGGCAAAGATGAAGGCTCGGCGTATGTTCCAGTGTATGCCTCGGCGGCACTGGAGTTGGACAGCGGCCGCTGGGTTCGTTGTGTGCAGAAAACACTACGCATCGTTCTGTATTTTTCTTTTAGGCTTTTATCTGTAATTCAAGAGAACTATTTTTTCCTGGTGTGTCTTTTAGTTTCCATGTATGTTGCTTCGTGTAACTTGATATTCTATTAATGGATATGTTGGTTGCTATCAATTTTTTTAAAATAAATGTACTATATTGAAATTGGATCGGTGGTTGTGGGCTTGTGGCACACCTCACCTGGTGTCACACTTCTACGCTATCTGATGCCCTCACCGCGCTAATCTTATCCTCTGTCAAATGCTCCGGAAATCTTGTCGTCCAGACTCTCCTAAATTATCACGATAAGTTTGAAAATAGATCTTCTTACCAATTCAACAAACTTCTTCTTAATGCTTGTTATCTACCAAACTTCTTGTTGGTCTATTGGAATTATCTTCTGTTTGATCTTTAACAACTATCTCCTTCCACTCTGCCCCACCTAGCACAATTATGGAGATATCGGGCGATTCCCTAATTCTCCCAACCCTATCCTTGGCTATGCATGGCTAGCGACCTCCATGGACGATGGCCAAGAGCCCAGGACTCGAGACCGACTGGACGACGAGTCATGGATGGAGGTTCTCTGCAATGTTTTAGTTTGGATTAATGCAATGTCTAATTTGGTTTGGAATGTATGGTTACTTGATGCAAATGTTTGGTGATGGCCGCGCAAGATTTCTTCAAACAAGGTGGATGCTAATCCCTAATAGATTACATGATGCATATATGATAAACGCTACCTTGTTTAGACTATCGGTTTGTATCAACATTTTTTCTAATCCGTGATGTATTGGATGTTAAATTTGCAACAATGATGAATATATGCATCACATGCCGGAGTATATTCCTTTTTTGAGAAAAAGGTTAATTCCCGGTTTGGCATTGACATTGAGGATCATTGCACGACGAGAACAGCAAGCAGCCCCAGCTAGCAAATGGATTGTGTTTAGCACATATGCATCATGTAATCTATTAGGGATGCATATGTGCACGAGGACCATTCCCGGTTTTATTGTAATTTTTAAACTCTAAACTTTATAATAAAAGGTTGTGTGAATTGTTTTGATACAGAGGCCAGAGTTTTACTCTCTATTCGAAAAAAAAAACTAGCAAATGGGTCGACCTTTTTGGAGCTGGGCGGATGGCATCACGAGCCAGATTGGCTCTGGCTAGACGAGTATCAAGCTGCAGCATGACAAGACTGACTGTCTGACTGCGACTGATCCTAGCTAATCTCTATCTCAAGCGCCTACTCTTAGTCATCGAGATATACAAGCAATCTAACTAATTTTCGTTTTTGTCAACCTACTTAATTTATATTAGCCGAGAACAACTTAAACCTGATGCAAAAAATCAGCTTGTTGTGGCGCCTGCTTGACTAGTGCTGTGACTAGAAGAAAGAGACATTTTCTGCAGGAACTAATAAGCATATCCAGGAATCTACCACACACATGACACATGCATCCCCGATATAAGGTGACTAGCTGAACACGTCTACAAAACTTTGTGCACCAATAGCAAAGCATCCAAATTGCTTCAAAATGCATCCATATGGATTATGGATATGGAAAGAGGAAACTGCTTTTGTTTCCAGAGAATTTCTGGTCAAAATGAGCCAGCCAAACTGCGTGGAAGAAGATGTCTACGTCCTCCTTGGCTTATCCATGGAATTTCTGTTGTTACCACATGCACTTGTTTCCAGAGATGTGGAAAAACTGCACATGGCGAAAGAAAAGTCTACCGTTGCCCAACTCTATATAATGCTCGCGCTGGAGAAGGCTGCTCCCATCACCACCACCGCTTCACAGCCTCTATCGCTGCCACTGACGACCACTCTATACACATCCTCTCCTGAGGGCGACGACGACGACGGCGACGATGGCCGGAGGACGTGTGGCTCTGGCGGCGGTCCTGCTGTGCGCGGCGGCGGCCATGGCGGCGGCTCAGTCGGCGTCCAACGTGCGCGCCACCTACAACTTCTACAGCCCCCAGAAGATCAACTGGGACCTCAACAGGGCCAGCGCCTACTGCGCCACCTGGGACGCCGGCATGTCCTTGGCCTGGCGCTCCAAGTACGGCTGGACCGCCTTCTGCGGGCCCGCCGGACCCACCGGCCAGGCCTCCTGCGGCAAGTGCCTCCGGGTAAGGACCAAGCACAAAATTTTACTCCATTATTACATGATGAACATCATGCTGTGTCAAATGCTAATCTCTTCCTCTGCTCTTCTACGTGTGAATCTGCATATATATATATATATACAGGTGACGAACACGGGAACCGGTGCGGCGATTACGGCGAGGATCGTCGACCAGTGCAGCAACGGCGGCCTGGACCTGGACTACGACACGGTGTTCAGCAAGATCGACACCAACGGGGTGGGTCTGCAGCAGGGTCACCTCACCGTTAGCTACCAGTTCGTCAACTGCGGCGACTAAGAAACAAGAATTGGTGCTCCAAACGCTTTATTAAATAATACTACTGTATAAGGAGCTACAAATAATGATGATGTATTTGCACTTCTGCAAATCGTAATAAAGTGGAATAAATTGACCAATTGGGTTGTGATGGATCCAAGGTTTTTTTTTACCAAGAAATCGTTTGAAGACGGTTTATATTTGCAAAAAGATAAACACCAACATGATTTGAATGTGTGTGTGCAAACGTGGATCCAGGACGACAAAAAGGCCAATAGTATTTTTTGTTGTTGTTGGGAACAGGGCATTCCATTTTGTTAAGAGCTTAGCCAAATATACTGTTTGGCTAACAGGTTCATCATCATACATGCGAGAGCAGAACCCACCCAAAAGGGTCCTCAGACTCATCACACATACCAAATTTTGCCAGTTCATGTGCAACGATGCTGCAAGTACGCCTTCCAATTACAGAAATGGGGGACAGCGAGTCAGAGCAGGAGCATGAAATTCATGGAGAGAGTTCGATCTCGAACAAACTCACGAGACGAAAACCTGTTGCCACTATAAACATATCCTAAACAACGACAATTCCAAATTTAAAGTGAACAACAAAACATAAGAACCAGATAATAAACTCTCAGATTGAGAAACACATTGTCGAACGACCATCTCCATCATCCTTCAGTGATCCTCAGTGGAGCTGGGGAGCATGAGTTTGGCCTGCTGACATTGCCTGCGCGTTTCGCCTAGAGACTTCCTGACCTATGTGGGCCAATTGTTCCGCACCAAGCATGATCTATCTATATATTTAAAGACGGACCGTTTCGCGGCCTCTCCGCGCTCCGGCCGCTGTAGCTAGCTACAGTGTTTACTGTAGCATGCTACAGTACTACATTGCTCTGATCCGAGCCGTCGAACGACGATCGGACGGTCCCAGCAGCATCTCCATGACCAATTAGCAAAAACGCCCCTCACAAATTTGCGACAGGTGGATCTATTTGCAAATTGCACAAACCGCAGGGACCCCACTGCAAAACCGTCCATAACCTCTCCCCCTCCCTCTCTCTCCCGCGACGGCGCCGAGATCGCCGCGGCCGCCGACGCGGCGCGCCGCCCCTCCGCCCCTCCTCGCTCGAATCGAAGCAAACCACGGGCTCCGCCGCCGCCGCTTCTCCCTCCTCGCCGCAGATCGGTCGCCGGGACGCCGCGCGCGCGCCGTAATCGCCGCCGCCGCGCCCGCGCGTCTGCACGCCGCCGCGGCCGCTCCGGCGACCCAAAATTGGCGGCGCCGCCACCTACGGCCACCCCGCGACCAGGCGCGTCGAACGCGCCCACGCGCGCGTCCCAGAACGCGGTGGCGCGCCGCCGGCGAGCTCAACGCCGCCGCGGCCGAGCCAGCCTGTTCTGGCCACTGTGACGTCAGCACGACGTCACAGAGGGCCCACGCGTCAGAATTTTTTTCCTTTTCCAATTTCTTTTAATGTTAAATGCTGTAAATTCAATAAATTTAAAATTAAATATACCCACTAGGACAATACAATAAATATATCAAAGTGGCCACCAAAAAAAAATGTTTACTACTCATGTATACCCACTAGGACAATACAATAAATATATCAAAGTGGCCACCAAAAAAATGTTTACTACTCATGTCGCACAATAAAAATTCAAATTTGAATATTTCAAAATTCTAATTACCTTTCAAAAATTGTCCATTTCATCCAGCGGAAAAAATATGCATAGCATATCCGAACGATCGGAAAAAAAATAAATACTACCTACTTATGGCAAGAAAACAAACATGTCTTCAAATTCCAATTTGGTCAATATTTCACGAAAATCCAGATGCACTTCCTCTAAACATTATTTTAAAAAAATCATATCTTCTAATTATGGATTTGTTTTAAATTAAACTTTAAAAATTATCAAAAAAATTATTTCCTATAATTATTCAGCTAAAATAAACATGTGCTACAAATTCAAAAATTCCCAAATTTCCACACTTTCTAAAAAAGGATATTTCCAATTTTGAAATTTACCACACGCCCCATATGACCAAATTCCAAATTCGAAAAAACTTAAAAAATTTCAATGGCTTCCAAATTTGAGCATTTGAAAGCCAACAAAAAAAAAGAATAGCTTCCCACTTTCACCAATTTTTGAAATTCACACAAACTATAAATCAATATCTCTGAATATATCCATTGGAAAAAAAGTAACATATCAAAACAATCAGAAAAATACATACACCCTAAATATGTTTCAAAAAAAATTGAATATTCAAATTCTGTTACCATTTAGATGTAATTCAAATTTTAAATATTGCCGACGAAATATAAACATGGTCGAACATTTCAAACTACTAAACATTTGAAATATTCTACGAAATATATCAATAATGCTCAACAAAAATGCTGCCTATTCATAACAAAATAAACAACGTGTTTGGAAACTCTAATTTGGCCAACATTTTAGCGAATATACCGACATTCCATTAAATATATCGATAATGCTAAAAAAATCTATATGCTTATGGCAAATTACAAGTATATTTAAACATTTCAATTTAGCCAAAATTTCGACACAGTACGAATAAAGTTTTCCCAACTGTGGAATCAAATTCACGTGGATTTCCCTAATTTCAATTAAATATTGCCGTCGAAATACAAACATGTTCGAACATTTCAAACCACTAAAAATTTGAATATTATACACAATATATCCAAAAAACTCACAACAAAAATGCTGCCTATTCATAACAAAATAAAAACATGTTCCAATTAAACTCAACTTTCACATTTTGTGATGTATTTACTACTTAATTACTGACTTGGAAAATTCAAGGTACGATCTAAAGATAACAATTACTACAATATTCACTACTAATATATTTTCCTTTCATATCAATGGGGATAATTCAGCTGAATAAATATGCTTTCGCTGTAAATTCAATAAATTTAAAATTAAATATACCCACTAGGACAATACAATAAATATATCAAAGTGGCCACAAAAAAAATGTTTACTACTCATGTATACCCACTAGGACAATACAATAAATATATCGAAGTGGCCACAAAAAAAAATGTTTACTACTCATGTCGCACAATAAAAATTCAAATTTGAATATTTCAAAATTCTAATTACCTTTCAAAAATTGTCCATTTCATCCAGCGGAAAAAATATGCATAGCATATCCGAACGATCGGAAAAAAATAATACTACCTACTTATGGCAAGAAAACAAACATGTCTTCAAATTCCAATTTGGTCAATATTTCACAAAATCCAGATGCACTTCCTCTAAACATTATTTTAAAAAAATCATATCTTCTAATTATGGATTTGTTTTAAATTAATCTTTAAAATTATCAAAAAATTATTTCCTATAATTATCAGCTAAAATAAACATGTGCTACAAATTCAAAAATTTCCCAAATTTCCACACTTTCTAAAAAAGGATATTTCCAATTTTGAAATTTAACACACGCCCCATATGACCAAATTCCAAATTCGAAAAAACTTCAAAAATTTCAATGGCTCCCAAATTTGAGCATTTGAAAGCCAACAAAAAAAAGGATAGCTTCCCACTTTCACCAATTATTGAAATTCACACAAACTATAAATCAATATCTCTGAATATATCCATTGGAAAAAAGTAACATATCAAAACAATCAGAAAAATACATACACCCTAAATATGTTTCAAAAAAATGGAATATTCAAATTATGTTACCATTTAGATGTAATTCAAATTTTAAATATTGCCGACGGAATACAAACATGGTCGAACATTTCAAACTACTAAACATTTGAAATATTCTACGAAATATATCAATAATGCTCAACAAAAATGCTGCCTATTCATAACAAAATAAACAACATGTTTGGAAACTCTAATTTGGCCAACATTTTAGCGAATATACCGACATTCCATTAAATATATCGATAATGCTAAAAAAAGCTATATGCTTATGGCAAATTACAAGTATATTTAAACATTTCAATTTAGCCAAAATTTCGACATAGTACGAATAAATTCTTCCCAACTGTGGAATCAAAATCACGTGGATTTCCCTAATTTCAATTAAATATTGCCGTCGAAATACAAACATGTTCGAACATTTCAAACCACTAAAAATTTGAATATTATACACAATATATCCAAAAAACTCACAACAAAAAATGCTGCATATTCATAAAAAAATAAAAACATGTTCCAATTAAACTCAACTTTCACATTTTGTGATGTATTTACTACTTAATTACTGACTTGGAAAATTCAAGGTACGATCTAAAGATTACAATTACTACAATATTCACTACTAATATATTTTCCTTTCATATCAATGGGGATAATTCAGCTGACTAAATATGCTTTCGCACTCATTATGAACTTCAACTACAAATTGAGAAACAAGCAATTTTTTTTAACATTCCAATTAGCTTAAAAACTTGACATGCTCTTAAATGTGTCGAACTTTTTTTTTATTTTCACAAATAATTTTAGGAGACACCACAATTCCCGACGTGTGGGCCTACCCTACTTAATCAAATTAGAATAAATTTAAAATTGTTAACTTTTCCTTCTTAATTTCGATACATTCAAATCTAAACAATTTTCGAATGTGCAAGTCTTCAAATTTGAATTTCTCCCACCACCGTGTTAAAAAATATGACAAGCATATGAGCACTAACATAAAAAAACTTTCACGATTTATGCCATAAGACCGAAATTCAAATTTTAAAACTTTAAAATTTTCAACGACTTCCAAACCTGAGCATTTGAAAAAAAAACATGCGAACAACTTCCCACTTCCACCAACTTTTGAAATTCAAACAAAGTATACATCGATATCTCCGAATATATCCGTTCGAAAATTACGACAAATATATCAAAACAACCCTAACATTACATGCAAAATACTTATGCTGAGATATTTTTTCCCCCAAATATTCATTTTTCCCCATTTAGATGTAATTTAAGTGCATTTCTTCTAATTCCAACTAAATATTGACGCCGATACAAACATCATTGACCATTACAAGCTACTAAATATTTGAATATTCTACAAAAAATATAAAAAATGCTCAAGAACAAATACTACCTGTTCATTACAAAATAAAAAACATGTTTGCAAACACGAATTTTGCCAACATTTGGGCGAATATTCAAACATGATCGACCATTACAAACTACTACATAATTAAACATTCTACAAAATATTTGGAAAATGCTCACAAAAAAATGCTACCTATCTACAACAAAATAAAAACATATTTAAACACTCCAAATTGACTAACATTTTGGTAGACAACGAATATACATTGTACAAAAAAAAATCACCAAGGGCATGGCGTGACGCCACGCCAAAAAATCATCAATGACTTCCAAATCTGAGCATTTGAAAAAATAAACATTCGAACAACTTACCACTTCCACCAACTTTTGAAATTCAAACAAAGTACACATCGATATCTCCGAATATATCCGTTCGAAAATTACGACAAATATATCAAAACAACCCTAACATTACATGCAAAATACTTATGCTGAGATATTTTTTCCCCCAAATATTCATTTTTCCCCATTTAGATGTAATTTAAGTGCATTTCTTCTAATTCCAACTAAATATTGACGCCGAAATACAAACATCATTGACCATTACAAGCTACTAAATATTTGAATATTCTACAAATATATAAAAAATGCTCAAGAACAAATACTACCTGTTCATTACAAAATAAAAAACATGTTTGCAAACACGAATTTTGCCAACATTTGGGCGAATATTCAAACATGATCGACCATTACAAACTACTACATAATTAAACATTCTACAAAATATTTCGAAAATGCTCACAAAAAAATGCTACCTATCTACAACAAAATAAAAACATATTTAAACACTCCAAATTGGCTAACATTTTGGTGAACAACAAATATACATTGTACAAAAAAAATCACCAAGGGCGTGGCGTAACGCCACGCCAAAATTCAACTAGTAGCTTCTTTATCTTCATTCGCGTAGAGTCCTGCCCAGTATTTAAGAAAAGCACACACCGTGAACAAAATTGTAACAAGAGATCTCATCTTGTACTTTTCAAAGGTGATTTTGTTTTGAATTGTCCAAATTGCCCATCACACGGTTGATAAGAGCAAAGTAAAATATTTCCTTCCCCAAGGACAAAAGGAATGAAACCAAGCAAACCACTGCCAAATAGAAATGGGGCAAGTCCTAGTGTTGAAAATAGATCCCATGCATCCCCAAACAAATCTAGCAGAAACACAACCAAACATCAGATGGTCCCTAGTTTCCATTTGGTCACAAAAGGAACAAACAGGCCATTTGCCGTTTTTTTCATATTGTCTCTATTTAGAATTGCATCCTACATGAGCTGCAAGTATGCCTACTAAAAGAAAACTGAAAAGGATCAGAGTTCAGAATTACTAGATTGGTGGCACCAATCCTGACCCCTCCATCATTAGCAGCAAAGGGAAGGTACAACTCCAGACTACAAAGGAGGCCTCAAGTGCACCGACTTTCGTGCACCAGCAGCAACGAAAACGCCCACATGGTAGCGAAACACATAGCCCCAGCCCCCAGAACCATTTTTCTGTTCGAAAGCCCCCAACGAAATTCACTTTAACCTAGTTCTCATGTGTTTTATACCATTTGGTCAGATATGGAGATTTTAGTGGCTTATTTGGATTTTTCAGGGATAGGAACTCCACCAAAAGCTTTTGCATCAACATCAAAACTTTTATAGATCTTAGTTGGAGAACCATTTCGCTAGAAGGAAAAAGCGGAGCGCCAGTGCACAAAATGCACTACGTTAGGCTCGTTAGCAATTCGGTACACAAATTTAAGCCTTGGTGCATTCATTCCATAGATTACCCGTAGGTACATTCAGTGCACCAATTTAACCCATAAGCATGTGATTTTCACCTGATTCATTTTTGTCATTGATAGATGATGTGGTCACTGGATAACTTAAAATATAGTCCGTAGTACCTAGATTCTGAAGAGAATTTTTTTTACCTTTTGAAACTAACTTTTAGAATAAATATGTATAAATACCACATGATCCAAAGCTTGGATACAGGAGCTGTTAGGGCGTGGTGGATATGATATTCAAAGCAAATTATCTCGTTTTCAGTATCCTATATTAAATTGTCGAATGGTTTTGCTAAAAGGAACCCAAATAGTACATGGCGGTTATCTCTCATCCCGTAGTTACCAATTTCTCTAAGTGAGCATATGAGCTCACATACTCCCACCCAATTATAAAAATAAAAAATAGTAAATATTTAAAAAAATCTGAAACAAATTGATGAAGAGCATATACAACTTTTTTAAATACGTGCCAAATTTCGTGATTAAATGTGTGTGATGCTCTGTGCGAAATAAAACAAAATCAGTGCTCTGAAAATATATTTTTTCAATCCCATTTTGGTCACTCCGAGCAGCATAAAATGTCATTTTATCATGAAATTTGGCACATATGTATGAAATTTCTATACGTTCGTTGCTAAAATAATTTCTTAATTTTTAAAAATATATTTTATATTTTATTCGAACATGAGCATATGAGCTCGGGAGCCATAGTGAATTTTCATTTCCCTAATGCATATCCGCCCACATAAAGCTTTCATGAGGATTAGGACATACGGTCAAAAGGCAATCCTTATGTGTGGATGGACTAGGACACAATTATAGACGAGTAATAAGGATGTCGTCTGTTGAATGTGGGATATTACATATGGACTTTTGCTTTGCTTTGCTTGGTCATCATCATGTTTTGGACTTCTTTTGCACTTCATGTTAGTATGTTAATGCCGACTTTGCAGCGTTCAATGATTTGGGGAGGTTGACTACGCTAAAAACATGATGTTGGTTACTAGTAATAGAGAGCTGCAATTCTGAACTTCTGAAGGGTGCATTTTGTTCAGTTTCTGACACAAGCCGGCCGGAGATAGACAGATTCGTGATAGTGTGTGGTGTGCAGAACGTTTTTGACCTCCACACACTCGAACTCACGAACACATTGATGCAGAGATCAAACGAATTCGTACTAGGTTCTGAAATCTTGACACAAGTGTTAACATTCATCACTGAAAATATAGTCTCTACTGCTGCGGTAGGTAAAGCTCCCAAGAAGATCACCAAGAAAACATTAATCCGGAACACGAGGAGAGGGACGGATGGGTGGGTCGAAAGAAATTGATGAGGTCGGGTGTCGTCACGCGCGCAATCCTCATGTCGGCTTGAGGTCCTGGAACATGGAGTCCCACTTGATCTCGCCTCCTCCGGCGCCGTCGGAGCACTGCTCCTCATCCTCCTCCTCCTCCTCGCTTCCGCCGCCGCCGGCGTCATCCTCGTAGTCGTACGCGCAGTCGTGGAACATGAGGCTGGCCTTCTGCGACGACCCAGACGAGAACCGGACGCCGCCGCCGCCGTGCCCCGTCGCGACGCCGCCGTCGGTGATCATGAGCACCATCTTCTTGACGCCCGTCCTCCGCCGCCGCACGGCGCCGGCGCGGACGACGACGTCATCGCCGCTGCAGATCCTCGGCACGACGGTGACCGACGCCCCTCCGCCGCTGCAGATCCTCGGCACGACCGACGTCGACCCCCTCCCGCCGCCGGTGAGCCGGCGCGCGCACCGGGCGATGCACCTCCCGGCCTTCCGCGCGAGCCGAGCCGTCAAAGAGGAAGAAGAAGACGAGGACAATGAGGCGGCGACCGCGGCGTCCTTCCTGGCGAGCTTGAGGATCTCGAGGCGGTTCTTGGCGACGTCGACGCCCATGCTCTTGAGCAGGTCGTGAGTTTGAGAATAGGTTTAGGGTTTCGTGGTATCTCTGCACCACGTGATCAGCTTTATATATATATATCAACAGGTTACAATACATGTATAAATACCTATACAGACCGTATCTAACACTCCCCCTCAATCTGAACTTCTACATACAAGATTCAGATTGGATCTAAAACGGTCTAACATCTGTTGGGTAGCTGGTTTAGTAAAGACATCAGCTAGCTGATCACTCGAAGATATGAACTTGACCTGAAGAGCTCCAGCTGCAACACGCTCGCGCACGAAGTGGAAATCTATCTCTATGTGCTTCGTTCGAGCATGGAAAACTGGGTTAGCGGTCAGATATGTTGCCCCTAAGTTATCATACCATAATATGGGTGTGCGCTGCTGTACTACTCCAAGCTCCTTAAGCAAAGACTCTAGCCAAATCGCTTCAGCAGCTCCATTTGCCAATGCCTTGTATTTAGCCTCGGTACTGGATCTCGAGACTGTAGGCTGTTTCTTCGAACTCCAGGATATCAAGTTCGGTCCTACAAAGATGGCAAAGCCTCCTGTGGATCGTCTGTCGTCGACACACCCAGCCCAATCCGCATCAGTAAATATGCTAATGCCAGTAGAACGGGACTTCCGGGAAACATAGGCCAGTATCAAGTGTACCCTTCACATATCGCAAGATGCGTTTAACTGCCTCCCAATGGACCTCAGTTGGCTGGGAGAGAAACTGGCATACCTTGTTAACAGCAAAGGAAATGTCTGGCCGTGTGAGAGTCAAGTACTGAAGCCCTCCAACTACACTGCGATACCGGAATGCATCATCAGTATTTAACAGTGTACCACTGTCACGAGAAAGCTTCTCTGAAGCAGCTAGAGGCGTGGAAGTAGGTCTGCAATTCTCCATGTTGACACGATGCAGAAGATCCAATGCATACTTGCGTTGTGTCACAGTCATGCCCCCAGAATTGAAGGACGCTTCTAAGCCAAGGAAGTAATCCAGGGGACCCAAGTCCTTGATGGGAAAGCTGTCCGAGAGAGACCGCACCAAGTGATCAACAACTCCTGGGGTAGAACCGGCAATGACAATATCATCAACATAAACCAGCATATAAACTGGATATACCATCCCGGGAGAAGATAAACAAGGACGTATCAGCCTTCGAGGATGTGAATCCGAGCTGAAACAGACGAGCACTGAGACGGGCATACCAAGCACGGGGAGACTGTTTCAGGCCATAAATGGAACGCTGCAGCTTGCACACATGATTGGGGTACCGAGTATCTTCAAAACCAGGCGGCTGCTGCATATAGACCTCCTCTGTCAGGAATCCATGAAGAAAGGCGTTGCTCACATCAATCTGGCGGAGAGTCCATCCGCGAGACACAGCGAGAGAGAGAACCAAGCGCACTGTGGCAGACTTCACAATGGGACTGAAGGTATCGCCATAATCAATACCGTGCTACTGTGAGAACCCGCGAGCAACTAGGCGAGCTTTATGCTTGTCAATGGATCCATCAGGACGATGCTTTGTCTTGAATATCCATTTGCAGCTGACAAGATTTACACCCGGTGGCCTGGGCACGAGATGCCAAGTGTTATTCTGGCAAAGAGCAGCAAACTCGTCGGACATGGCAGCATGCCAGGCATGCTCTCGGAGAGCGTCGCGATGCAAGACGGGAGCGGCGAAGAAGGCACGCCAACGAGGATCATACCGTACTGTCCCATCGGTGAACTGCTTCGCACGGCGAGAATCGGTGCGGAGACAAGTGGCCATTGGGTGACCAGAGGCGGGAGCAGCAACCGACGGGGCACCATCGGTCGAGGACCCAGCCGAGGGCGACGCGGCCGGAGCTGAGCCGGCGGAGGGCGACGCGGGCTGGGCCGAAAACGGTCCAGTAGGGGCAGGCGACGGAGGCGCGTCCGGTGTGGCTGCATGGGAGGCCTCGGGATCCTCCCCATGCCCATGCACGTCGATCGTGCGAGCGGGCGAGACGGCAGGCGACGGTGACGGATCTTGCACGAGCACCTGCACAGTAGACGCAGCATCTGGAGCAACATGGTCAGTAGATAAATAGGATAGGTCATAATTTCTCACATGAACACTCGTAGCCGGTTCGGTGGAAGGAAAAGTGATGATGGACTCGGCTAAGGTGGAGACATCGACGGTGACACCGGGAGTCGCATAGGGAAAAACAGACTCGTCGAACACGACATCACGAGAAATGTAAATGCGCCCGGTAGACCTATCCAAACACTTGTACCCCTTATGCATGGGACTATATCCTAGAAACACGCACATTTTGGAACGGAAGGAGAGCTTGTGGGAATTATATTTGCGGAGACTCGGCCAACAAGCACATCCAAAAATGCGCAAAAACGAATAGTCGGGGTTTATTTTAAGGAGACGCTGGACTGGTGTATCTTGGTTAAGCACGGAGGTAGGCATGCGGTTGATAAGATAACACGCCGTTAAGAAGGCCTCATCCCAATACCGGAGGGGGACAGAGGCGTGAGCAAGCAAGGCAAGGCCCGTCTCGACTAGGTGGCGGTGCTTACGTTCCGCAACACCATTTTGTTGGGACGTATGAGGGCAGGACACACGGTGGGAGATGCCCGTGTGCTGAAAATACCGGTGGAGCTTGTGATACTCGCCCCCCCAGTCTGACTGAACTGCCTTGATTTTGGTGCTCAAAAGGCGTTGAAGGCCTGGAAGGTGTAGAAAACCTGCTCAACATCAGATTTGTGTTTGAGGAGATAAATCCAGCAAAAACGAGAGTAGTCATCAATAAAACTAACGTAATATTTAAAACCGCCGGAGGAGGCAATAGCAGGACCCCAAACATCAGAGTGAATCAATTCAAGAGGCATAGTAGAAACACGATGAGATGTAGTATAAGATAATTGATGACTCTTTGCACGCTGGCAAGCATCACAAACCAACACAGTATTGTCTGACGAGGAACAAGATAAATTATTTGCCCTAACAAGAGTTGCACTATTTTATTTGTGGGATGACCTAAACGCTGATGCCATTGCGCGGACGTGGTCTTGGTGCTGGAGAGAGCATGGCGAGACGATGACGACGAAGCTCGACTAAAGGGGACTGGGTAGAGACCTCCCTCACTTCTACCGAGAAGAAGAAGTTTCCTCGTGGCCTTGTCCTTAACACAGAAAAAGTCACGGTGAAATTCCACAAAGACATTATTATCGGAAACAAGACGATATACAGAAAGAAGGTCTTTGTGGATGTGTGGAACATGCAGGATATTTCTCAACTGGAGGGGAGGAACCGGCTAAAGTCGAATGACCAATGTGAGAAATTGACAAACCTGCACCATTGGCTACTTGCACGTGATCCTTTCCGCCATATCGTTCAGCCATGTGGAGGCGCTCGAGGTGGCTAGTCAGGTGGTCCGTCGCCCCCGTGTCCATGTGCCAATGGGAGTCGTTGGAGCTGGTTGACACCGAGTTGCCGGAGCGCTGGCGTGGAGGTTGGAACTCGGGGTTGAAGCGGTTGCGGCAGTCACTCGCCTCATGCCCCCAGTAGGTGCACAGCTGGCAGCGTGGGCGCTGCCTGTTGCGGCCGTTGCGGCCGTTGCTGCCGCCATTGTTCTGGCGGCGATCGCCCCCGCCGTAGTTGTCGTTGGAGCGATTGTTGTTGACGCCCTGACCCTGCTGCTGGTGAGGAACATAGGGGCGACCACCACCACCGCCTTGACCGTGCCTTGGCGCCCAGGGTTGTTGTCGAAGGAGCGCTGCTGCGACGGCTGGCCAGCGGTGGAGAAGGAGCCAGGGCGTGACACGGCGTTTGCTGAAGAGGACCAGTCGTCAGCCTGTGTCTGACCCGCACATAACGACTCAAAGCTGAGCACGTGTGAGTAGAAGTCCGCGAGGGAGTCAGCGCGGTTGTCGCGGATCATGGATGCCGCGAGGGGGTTGAAGTCGGAGCCCAACCCGGTGATCATGTAGTCGATGACCTCATCGTCCTTGAGGGGTGATCCGGCAGCGGCCATGGTGTCTGCCAGTACCTTGACCTTGTTCATGTACTCGCCGGCGGTCATGTCATGCTTCTTCAGCGATTGGATTTGCCGGCGGATGTGCCGAATATTGGCACGGTTCTGGGCGCCGAACATGGCGTGGACTGCATCCCACACCGCGGCGGCCGTGTTCCTGCCGATCATCTGGCAGGCGATGTCCTCTTCCATGGACGAGAGAAGGAGCCCTAGGACACACTGGTCCCTGCTTCCACCACGCAGCATAGGCGGGGTTTGCCACGGTGACTGCAGCGTCACCGGAGCCTTCGACGATGGTCTTCGCCGGAGCAGCCGTGGTGCCATCAAGATGGCCATGGAGTCCCGCCCTGGAGAGATTGGGGAGCGAGAGGGTGCGCCACAGCATGAAGTTGCTCTGATTGAGGCGCACTGCCGATAGCGGAACGGAGATGGTGACGGCGGCGGCAGTGGTGGCATCGGGCGGTGCGAGGAGAGGCCGAGGGCCATGGACGTTTGCGGCGCGGAGGAACTCATGGCGGCGGCGGCTTGCGAGAGGAGAGAGGGCCGAAGACGGCGCAGCTCTGATACCAAGTTTGAGAATAGGTTTAGGGTTTCGTGGTGTCTCTCCACCACGTGATCAGCTTTATATATATATATCAACAGGTTACAATACATGTATAAATACCTATACAGACCGTATCTAACATCGTGGTCGAAGTCGGGCGCGTCGGCCGGCCTCCAGCTCGTTCTCGCTGAACAGCAGCCCGTACTCGTACGTCGCCGCCGGCGTCAGCCCCGCCTTGGACAGCCACGCGTACCAGTCCATCGATCACACCCCAGCTACCTCACTCACTTGTAAGTGTGGCTGCCCATGATTCGTGCATGTAGGATCTTATAGAAAGGAAGCTCACTTGTTAGTTGGAGCTCGCTGCTGGCCTGCTGCTGCTGGTGCTGCTGCACGGGGTGAGCTCAGCTCACATGATTCGTGCCGGCAAAAGGATTACTGCTGTCTACGATACGGCTATAGCGCGTGAAACATTAGTTGCAGTGGCCATAATGGAGACTGGGAGTACTAGTACTAGCTAGTGTGTCCACTCTGTATCTTGAAGTGTTCTTCGTGCTATGTCTTTACGGGGGCTTGGCTTGGATCTCGTACAAGAATCGATCTGAAGATCCAACATTATGTACAGTGGCTGCACCAGATCTTGCCGAGGCAAAAGGGCGAAAGAGAGGAAAAGATAAGGGAAAGTTGTCAGGCCGATCTGGTGCAAAACTCTGCGTATCAGTGGCTCCTCACATGCCCCCTGCAAAGTGCAAAGATGGTACCCGCTTGACGGCTTTCCTTGTCTGCGTATCATTGCCAATATATAAACATGTAGGTTTGTTTAAGTGAAGCATAAGTGAATGAAGGCTGAAAAGGACGAGAGGGAAGCGATGACAGGGGCAACAAGGCCGGTTGCAACCCACAAGCTAGGGGGGCTACGTGTTCGGTTACTGCACTACATTTTTTGTTTAATTCAGATCAAGACCATACATGACTTCAACTCAAGCATATATTTCGCCATTTGCTTGCTGTTAGCTTTTTTTTTTTGTGTAGAGAAAAGGGCTCGCGCTTGCTGCTAGTAAGTTAGCTAGCTAGATGTCACCTGCATACTTGCAGAAATAAAAATACTGTGCCGTGACCGTGACTTGGAGATTCACTCTTCTTCATATGTGGATATTTTTGTGTCTGGATATAGTAATACACTATGTTAAAGTTGTTCCGATTGGCATGATTTCCGTGTGCCACTTTACCCTAGCTACAGTGCCAAAGACCAGGGCCGTCTCCAGAAATTGGGGGCCCCTGAGCGAAACATAAAGTGGATCCTAAATTTTATAAAAAAACCTAAATCATAGTACCTTTGTTTAATTATAAACTTCAACATGTGTTATTTCTTCAAATATTTTGAAATACATCAATCATTAATTTTATTAAGAGGTAGCGCTGGACAAATAAACGACCTCAGGTTCTAAAGCCGCTTCTGATCTTTGTCCTTTCTTATGCTTTTCAGCACCATAGGCCATTTTTTCTTTCTAGAATATTCTTCCTCATAAACCAAGAAATACAAATGATTTCAAACAATTTAACTACAAATTAATTACCATCGAGCAAGTATTTAATAATTATTACCGGTAGTTGCTAGTGCAGTATGCTGATGCCGATAATACCTAGACTAACTACCGTGGTAATAGCAACCAAGAGGAGATGGCACTGGTCAGTGGTCACTGGGATGGATGGGGAGACGACTTCACGGTCACGGACTGATACGTGTCAAACGTATCTATAATTTTTGATTGATCCATGCTAGTTTTGTGATGTTGTCACATGTTTTTATTATCATATTACATCATTTTTATGCATTTTGTTGGACTAACCTATTGACAAGATGCCTAGTGCCAGTTTCCTGTTTTTGCTATTTTTGTATTTCAGAAAATTTACTTCTGGAAATATTCTCGGAATTGGACGAAAATTTACGTGGAATTTTTACTCGACGGAAGGCACCAGGACACCAAAGGGGAGCCTGGGGGGCCACCCACAGGCCAGGGGCGGCCCCCTGCCGCGGCCCCAGGGCCACCCACGGGTGGGACCCGCCCCTGCCCGTGGGGCATCCCCTCGGCCCCCTCCGACGCCTATAAAATCCCAATTAACCTAAAAATGTCGAGGCGGCCATTATTTTCCAGAGAAGTCACCCCGACGCGCCATCATCGCAAACCCTAGTTCGGGGGTGATTCTGAAGCAGACCCCGGCACTCTGTCGGAGGGGAGATCGATCCCGGAGGGCTCTTCATCGCCATGCCTTCCTCCGGATGATTTGTGAGTAGTCCCACTTGGACCATGGGTCCATGGCAGTAGCTAGATGGTAGTCTCTCTCTCTTGTGCTTCATGTCATATAATCTTGTGAGCTGCCTAACATGATCAAGATCGATTATTGTAATGCTATGTGATGTGTTTGCTGGGATCCGATGGATTATAAAGTTATGATCAGATTGTGCATGGTTCTTATATGTTGATTTATGTTCTTGCATACTCTCCTATGTGCGCAGTTACTTTGGCCAAGTGATTGTGTGTATCTCCAAGAGAGAGTATTTATGCTAGATAGCCGGTTCATGCCCCCCTTTTGTTCCTGGGCACGAGTGACAGAAACGTCTAAGGGCAAGGGTGTGCTGTTGCTACTAAGGGTAAAACATCGGTGTTAATGTCTCTTTTGATATTAGTATTGCTTACTTCATGCACTTTACTTAATGCAAATATCTGTTGCTTGCAACTTAATACCAATGGGTGACAGGCTGGATAGCGATCCCACGGTGGACTTTTAGACAAAGATGCAGTTGGACTCAACGGCCTTTGTTCATTGTCGTGATGCCTCCATAAATATTATCATGTTCTCTTTGTCATATCTAGATTAAATTGTGTTATAATCTTGTAAATTGCCCAGCTGTAATTTGTTCACTCATCATATGATTGTTCTATTTACTTGAGAGACTCCACTAGTGAACCCATGGCCCCCGGTCCATCTTTTTACATTGATTGCAACCTTTATTCATCACTTTTCATCATCATTACTCCATTGGTCTATTTTCATATTTCATCTATTTCACTATATAATTAACCGCTTTGTTTTCTGCGAGACCGGAAAGATTGACAACCTTTCCGCCGTTGGGGGCAAAGTATTTTGGTTGAGTGTGTGCAGGTCCACGTCTATTGAACATTAAGCGCCAGAGATCTTCAACATTTACTTTGTTGTTGATTTCAAGGTCCTACTGGTTCGATAAACCTCGGTTCGTTAACGAGGGAAAACTGCTGCTTGCTACATCTCCGTCTTCGCTTGGGGCACCACCCAACTCTTTCAGTAGCAATCACGGCCCGCTGGAGCAGCCCAGCAGCCAGCAGAATCACTAGACCGCTGGAGATTTATAGAGCTAGCTAGAGTTGGGCCTAATTTAGGGGCCTCCAGAATTTGGGGGCCCTGTTCGGTCGAGCACCTCGCTCATGGCCATCGACGGCCCTGCCAAAGACCATACTAGAGTACCAACCGGCTTGCCTGCGACCATCCATGCGCTGCACAACAAGGCGAGCATACAATCGTTCGCTCCACCCGGCCTCCACACGATGATTTTTCCTAACCAAAAGAATTCAGAAATACCGATACAATACGAGTCCCCTCGTAGTACCACATGGTCGTCCCCAGCGTTTCTCGAAAGAAGGCTCAACAAGCCAACATCTGCCACCCAAGCACATTGTCGTCCGTTTAGCATGCTCAACGTAGAACAACACAGTGTCACCCAATATCTTCATACCAAATACATCGACGCTCTAAAACAACACAATGTCAAGAGATGGTCAAAACATTGATAATGGGCACCGGCAAGTTGTTCCTTATGATCAATGGTGGAAGCATCAACCACCGTTGTTGACAACACCTAGAATGCGTGAAAGGTTCTCTAAAAACAGCGCCAACCGAAAGATATATAACAGTGTGCAGTCCATGTAGTCGAACGATCCAACCATTAGTGGAAAGATCATGTGTTCTCACTCCGGAGTGAGAGTTCGAGCAATAATCGGACAATGTCTTCAACAGGAAAATGCCAAAAAACATATGGAATTTCCATATATAACCAATGAACAACCTAGAAAATCTAATCTGCAATATGATCACGCTTTCACGGTCTTATGCAAGATCAGAATTTTTTAATGAGATTATTTTATTCAAAAATATTTTAGTGGTCTTACATTTTCACCTAATTCAATTATGTGACTTGATAAATTTCCAAAACAAATCCAACTAATTCAGAAAGGTTTAATGCACAGTGAGTATGGAGTGATGGTGGGGCTAGGAAGTTTCTGTTTGATGCAGTTGATGGTCTGGGGGGCGGCGAAACTAAGTTGTCCCATTTGTTCTTCGAGTGTTTTCTTTTAAGCCTAAACTACTTCTTCGGGCTCGCGCGA
The DNA here is from genome assembly GCA_012064385.1 of Puccinellia tenuiflora. Taxonomy (NCBI): domain Eukaryota; kingdom Viridiplantae; phylum Streptophyta; class Magnoliopsida; order Poales; family Poaceae; genus Puccinellia; species Puccinellia tenuiflora. Next base: position 137,826 of record QRDG01001618.1, read on the forward strand.
CTAACCTTGCATCAAATAGGAACTTCCCAGCCCCACAATAGATTCTTACGTGTTTTCCATTTATAAAAAACTTTTTTACTCATTACTCTCTCAACATGTCGCTTAGATTTAACAACACAACATTACCCCTAAATGTTGAAGTAGAACATTGTAATTATACAATTATCACTTATTGTAGAAAATAAACTCTCCATAAATTTCGGACTATTTGCTTACATGAAAAATGAATAGATTGTTTCCACTCCTAGGCACAAGCTCTTGAAAATCCATGAAATTGATTCTTTAGACTAATGACATGTAAATTAATTGCATTTCCTCATGGATTAGTTTATGTCATTCTTATGAATTCTAGGTATATGCTTGTGTTTCTGACTATTTTATTAGCCTTAAGTATCTTGCCAGGGTCCGAACCATACGGTCTAATAAATTTCCCAAGTGGTGTGTTGGTATTCCAGAACATATCTTTATCTAGCAAATATTTAAGTACTGGATTGCCAAGATAATACAATATTGTTCGTTTACTATTTAGGCACTCTTCCTGATTATCATTAGCTCATGACCCTTCATGAAGTAAAACTTTAGTACATTAGTTAGTACAGAACTTACTGCACCACTATGTCTATGAAATTACATGATGACCTTTGTATGTTTAGGTGGTCCGAGAGTTCAAGCGTCCTGCAGATGTGTCAGAGAAGGAGATTGATGCCGCAGGAGATGGTATGCCATAATTATGTCACATCATCCTTAGTTTTGCTACTGTGAGTAACTTGAATACCTTGTTTTTTATAGGTGATGTGTTGGTCATTTTGGATCTCAGAGCTGATCAATCATTGATTGAAGCTGGAGTGGCTCGAGAGGTAGTCAATTTTATTTTTTTTATGAATTAATTAACTAGTGCTCTTGTGTTCGTGCTTAACATGGATTCTTTTGGTGTATTCAAATTTCCGATTGATGTTCGTTGCCTGGTAACGCATTGGTTTATTTTCTTGATGCCCGATAATTCGCTGCCTGATACAGTTTTAGTATTAAGCACAGGGATCGCTGAAACATCGTAATGTAATAAATGGAAAACTATTTCGTGTGTCAGGAACTTTCATGTTCGTTTGAGTGCATTAGTCTTCCTGGTACTCCTGTTTGTTTTGATTCAGTTAATAGCACGGTCTCCTAATTCATGAGCAACTCTGTTCAGGTTGTAAACAAAATCCAGAAATTGCGCAAGACTGCTCAGCTTGAACCTACAGACCTAATCGATGTGTACTACAAACCTGTGAACGACAGCAGCAGTAGACTTGAAGAGATTTTGCAGTCACAGGTCAGTCAATTTTTCTCAAATAAAGTTTATTTTATCAGAGACCGGAACATCCTTTCACGGAAACTATCATCATTCTGTGCAGGATCAGTATATTAAGGAAGTGCTTGGTAATTCTCTAGTTCCAAAGGCAATGGCACCATCAGATTTGGTGAGCTTGGATTTTCAACCTTTAACCTTCATCAACCATCAACTAAATTTAAATTGCACATCAACCTTTAACTACTTTGCATCTTCAATGCGTTTCCTAATTATTTTTTGTTGTTGAATAACTTTGATAATGGGGAAATGTATCTGTGAGTTGGCAGACTATGGTAATTGACTTAATATAATATCAAGTTTCACAGCTATTAGCTTTTGTGGTGTGTTGCGATGTAAACGCGTCACACGAACACGTCCTCGTGTACCCGCGGTGCCGGGGGAGATACTCCGCAACTCGCCCCGCGGGAGGCCAGGTCTCAGCGCGATACGCAAGACAAAGACTCGGCACGTTTGAAACCAGACGCCCCAGCCCCTCGGGAGGGACCCCGTCGGAGGGAGCCGGCGACGATTGGCTGAACCAAGCCGGATTGGACCGCACTTAGCTCGGTTGTCGATATTCGTCGAAATCTAGCGAAGTCGCCGAACAACGGAAGCAGGAACAAGGGTTTGAGGGTAAAAAGTAGAGGTTGTATTGATTTGTCGATTGTTTGCTTAATTTCAATCGGCCGTCACCTCCTACATATATATAGTGAGGCGGCTGGACTTCCCGTACAAGTTTTGGACTTCTACAAGGATTACAACTCATGGTATAGGTCGGTTTCTACTTCTAAATAAGGTAAGACTCCTAGCCGGACTCGTACTTTTCCTTCCGGGTTGGACCCGAACTCTCTCTGGCACCACCGACTTCCTTTTTGGGCTGGGCAAGCATTAAGTTCTCCTCGCGTCTGGCTTCTCCGATGCAGCCTTCTGGAATCTTCAAGAATCCTCAAGTCTAGCCTGCGCCGGGTCCCATTAAACCGGGTTCTGCCAAAACCGGGTTCTGTTAAAACCGGGTTTTGTCAAGCCGGGTTCTGGACATGCCGGGTTCCCTTTGAGTTATTCCGAGTAAGCGCTTGAACCTGTGATCCAGGTTGTCACAAAACCGACTCCTGGTATGTCGGGCTGGCTCCCCGCCGGGTCATCAACGAGTCGCCATTCCTCCTGAGGACTCCTGAACCTGGTACCTGCCAAAAACGAGTGCTAACACATGCCCCCCTGTTTTCTAGTAGAGCTTGCGTACTAGAAAATATACAACGTAGAAGATTTGATCTAAGGGCGATGCTTAAGCTCATCGGCCATATATGTAGCTTTACGCGGTTTGCCACACACTTGGATGGAATTTCTTCAAGTATTTCCCATTGATAGCTCGAGGCAATATGCTGCCCTCCAATGTTTCCACCAAATATGAGTTGCCGGGTACAATCCTTATGATTCGCAGTGGTCCTTCCCAACTCGGCGACCATTTGCCGAACTTCCGGCTCTTAGAACCAATTGGCAGTATAACTTTCCAGACCAAGTCACCGATTTGAAAATTCTTAATCCGGACTCTCTTGTTGTAAGCTCTTGCTACCCGCAACTTCTCCTGTTCTATGTCTTTTAGTGCCTTGATACGTTTGTCGGCTACCTCATCAATGTTGTCCATCATTAAATTGTGATAGTCCTCAGCCGACAACTTGTTTTGCTTAGCGAACCTCAAAGCAGCCAGATTTACTTCTATCGGTAAAACGGCCTCTTGCCCATAAACTAACTCGAAAGGAGTTACCTTGGTTGCACCATGCCTTGAGATCCGGTGAGCCCACAATGCCTCGGACAGTACCTCATGCCACCTCCTCGGGTAGTCCTGAACTTTCTTCTTGATCAACCTAACCAGAATCTTGTTGCTTGATTCGGCTTGTCCATTGGCTTGAGCATAATATGGAGATGAACTGAGCATCTTGATCCCAAGTGACTCGGCAAACTGTTTCACCTCTTTAGCCATGAAGGAGGTGCCTTGATCTGTAGTGAGAGTCTGCGGAATACCGAATCGATGAACAATATGCTCAGTAATAAATTGAATTACCTCTTTGTGGGTCATATTTCGGAGGGGTACTGCTTCAGACCACTTGGTGAAATAATCAGTAGCAACCAGCACGAACCGATGCCCTTTGGATGAAGCCGGGTTAATCATGCCAATGAAATCCAATGCCCATCCTCTAAAAGGCCACGGCTTTATTACCGGGTTAAGAAGTGAGGCCGGCACTAACTGAATATCTCCAAATCTCTGGCACGCTTCGCATCCCTTGTAGTATCGAAAGCAGTCATTGATCATCGTCGGCCAATAGAACCCGGCTCGTCTGAGCATCCACTTCATCTTGTGGGCCGACTGATGTGTACCGCACAACCCCTCATGTACTTCTCCCATGGCGATCCGAGATTGATCTTCATCTAGGCATTTGAGAAGGAGCCCATCAACTGTTCGGCGATACAACTCGTCATCTACCAGAGTATATTTGAAAGCAAGCCGCCGAATAGCCCTCTCGGTTCTCTGACTTGGATCCTTTAGATAATTGATGATAGGTGTCTTCCAATCAGCTGACCGAGTCTCGCCAAGTTCTTCTGGAACCGAATTAGATAACTCGGCTTTCCCTCCGTCTCCCGAATTTGATGACTCGCCTTTTCCTCCAGCTTCTGAGTCATTGACAACAGCTAGCATCGGCTTCTCTACTATGAAAAATACTCCTCTGCTGACATGATAGCCTGATGCCTGCTGTGCCAAATCATTGGCGAGCCAATTGTCCTGCCTGGAAACATGAGATATGGAAAAATAATCCAGAGTTGATATAATATCCAGGCACCTGTCGAGGTATGTGTTGAGTGATCCACTGTTACATTGGAAGATCTTAGCCACTTGCTGGACGATAAGCAGTGAATCGCCATATGCCTCGACATGAGTTACTCCTGCATCTTTTAGAATCTCTAACCCGAATAAAAGAGCTTCATATTCGGCTTCATTGTTAGTGCAAAAATAGTCCAGACGACAAGAGGCCTCAAAATTAGTACCGTGGGGTGAAACACACACAATGCCGACTCCTTGTCCCCCACTGCAAACAGAGCCGTCAAAATAAATTTTCCACGGTACGGCGACACAATATTTAAGTCGGCTTCTCGCTCCAAGTCAACCCGATGCTCGACGACGAAGTCGGCTACAATCTGGCCTTTCATGGACTTGAGAGGTTCATAAGCCAAATCATATTCAATCAATCCATACGCCCATTGCCGATTCGTCCACTGAGGATCGGCCTATGTATCATGTGCTTAATGACATCGGTTTGACTAAAGACTTTGCACTCACCAGATAAGAGATAATGGCGCAACTTGGTGCAAGCAAAATAAAGAGATAGGCACAACCTTTCTACAAAGCTATACCTGGACTCGGCATCTAGCAGTCGTCGACTTAGATATGTAATGACATACTCCTGTCCTTCGGCTTCTTGAGTTAAGGCAGCTCCAATCACCCTTTCCTCACTTGCAATGTAAAGCCGAAACGGTAGACCACGAGTCGGCTTTCTCAGAACTGGAGGTTTAGACAAGCAAGCCTTTATCCTATCGAATGCCTCTTGTTGTCTTGCCCCCCAGGTGAACTCATCATCATTCTTGAGCCGAAGGATCTGTGTGAATGCATCAACTTTCCCTGACAAGTTAGTAATAAATCTTCTCAAATAATTTACCTTGCCTAGGAATTTCTGCATGTCCTTTTTACAAGTCGGCGCCTGTACTTTCTGGATAGCTTCAATCTTGGCCGGGTCAATCTCTATGCCGGCTTCATGTATGACGAAACCGAGGAACTTTCCAGCCGACACGCCAAAGGCACACTTCAAAGGATTCATCTTGAGCCCGTACTTCCTCATCCTCTCAAACGCAAGACGTAAGTCGGCCAAATGATTTAACTCGCCGTCCGACTTGACAACCACGTCATCAATATATACCTCTAATACGACTCCAAGAAGATAATGAAATATTAAGTTCATCGCTCTTTGATATGTAGCACCAGCATTCTTCAACCCAAAGGTCATCACTGTCCACTCGAATAAACCCACGAACCCGGAGCAGCGAAACGCTGTCTTAGCCGAGTCCTCTTCGGCCATGAATATTTGATTGTACCCCGCATTCCCGTCTAGAAAGCTGATGACTTTGTGTCCAGAGGCATCATTGATAAGCATATCGGCTATTGGCATGGGATATTCATCCTTGGGTGTAGCCCGATTTAGATCTCTGAAATCTATGCATGCCCTGATCTTACCAGATCCCTTCTTCTCGACCGGTACAATGTTAGAGATCCACTCAGCATACTTGCAAGGCCGGATGAAGTTAGCTTTCAGGAGCCGGCCAATCTCTTTCTTGATTCGGTCATATATTGCCGGGTTGAATTTACGAGTCGGCTGCTTATATGGCCTGAAGCCGGCTTTTATTGGTAACCGATGCTCGACAAGCTCTCGGCTTAACCCGGGCATCTCGTGATACTCCCAAGCAAAGCAGTCCACATACTCCTTGACTAGCGCGATTAACTCGGATTTATAATCGGCTTCTAGCTTTTGGCTTACAAATGTCGGCCTAGGAATAGTGCCATCCCCAATGTCCATCTCTTCGAGGGGGTCGGCCGATGTGAAACCTTGTCCCAACTTGTCCATATCATCTGGTTCTTCAATTGCTTCACACATATCGTTCCTCTCTGCCCGATACTTGTCCAGACGCTTCTGCAGCCACTCATCATTGTTGGGATCCATTTACTTGAGACGTAACCGATTGCTTCCAACCGGCTTTAAGGATACTGGCACGAATCCGTCCCTGGTAGCACTCAGGAAATCGAACCCGGATAGATCACGTCCCGAAAGACATGTGGCATTGGAGTGTTGCCAATCAGCAATAGACTCGGCTAAAGCAATGCATGCCGAGTTATCAGCATGAACGACTTCAATCTCGTCATCGATCCATTGTACGAGTTGCTGGTGCATGGTAGATGGCACACATTGATTTGCATGGAGCCAATCTCGTCCAAGTAGCGCATTGTAATTTCCCTGCACCTCAGCAACAAAGAACGCAGTGGCCAAAGTCTTGCTTCCCACGGTCAGCTCCAGGCTAATGACTCCTTTGGCCTCAATTCCTTCTCCTCCTTCAAACCCATTCAGTACCATGTTCGTCTTCATGAGATCTGCATCCTCTAGTTGTAACCTCTTGAAGACAGAATACGGCATTAGATTCACCACAGCGCCTCCATCCACCATCATCCTGGTAACCGGCTTTCCATTGATGTGTCCTCTGACGTACAAAGGTTTCAGGTGCTTCACCGGTTCCTCAGGTTTTGTGAAGACGGCATTCTTGGGTCCAAAGTTGATTTGCGCTACCTCGGCTTCTTCTTCTACAGCACGGAACTCGGCAGGCAAATAATATACCATGTTAATATCCATACTTACCCGAGTTGGCGTATTTTCGTAGTCGAGTAATTCTTCATCTGCCGGGTCTTCATTTGTTGATTCCAGCGCTTCAGATTCCCCCTCTGCCGGCTCCTCGTTCATCGAATTCTCTGCCGACTCCTCATTCGCCGACTCACTATCTGACTCGCCTTTTGCCGACTCCTCCCCTGCTTCCAAGTCTGCCGCTTCGACTTCATCTGCCCATGATGAATAAGTAATGGCCGGTACAGAAATCGATTTTATTTCTTTGCTTAGAACAGGACTCGGCACAATCACTACAGGAGTCATTATAGGAGTCGGCTTTGGTACCCACGCTTGAGCCGACACCATTGGTTTTTCAGCATCGAACTTGGCATTTCTGGCTTGCTCAGCCTCCTTCTCTGTCATCTCCCGGTTCCTCGCCCTTTGCAGTTTCCGCTTCTGTGTTTTCGTTATACCCGGCGGACACCACTTTGGCTGAGTATATTTTGGATCCCGGGGCTTAGCTACCTCGGTTTGGCTGGACCCGGCTTCACGGTTACCAGGTACTGTTTTAGGCACAATAGCAAGTATCGGCTTATCATTTGTCGGCTCTACAACCGGGTTTTTCAGCTTCAGCACGTGTGTCCCAATGACCAATGACTTCTCTGGAACCAACCTCTTCTCCATGCTGGTTGCCTTGGCTCCTTGCTCCTTGACTCGCCAGTAGGAAGATTCACCAGGATACACGAGTCGGCTCTGCATCGTTTGCCGAGTCACTTGACGCTTGTACTCCCCGGCCGACTCCTGGTATTGGTGACTCCTCTCGGTAGATGGTGACCTCGGTCGCTTCCCATATTGCCGGGTTACCTTAGACCCGGCCTGACGCACATACTTGTTCAGCAACATATCGAAAGTCGGCTTGACCTTCTTTGGCTTGTACTCAACTTGATTCGTCTTCCACTTGCCGACTTCCGGATTCTTGGGCTTTATGAACCGAGGTTGCCCCCCCCGAGTTCTGGACTCCGGTTTCCGTTTTCTCTTGCTTGTGGTTGTTGCCCCCCGGGTGTGGAGTTCCTGACGGTGATTTTGATAATCTCCTTCCCATCGGGTTGCCGGGTCAACATGACTTCTCTCCTTGCTTCCCTGACGCCGGCTCCTTTCCTGGGCTCACCAATAACCACATTAGATTTATTAGCGGCTTCGGCCGCTTCTGGCCGAAGAAGTACTTTCTTTCCCTCGAGATCAAGCACGTTCATTGGGAACGGCTGTGTGTCAATGGCCATGCCAGCAAAACTTAATCGTCCATCATTGAGGGCCGATTGAATCTGTCGACGAAAGACATTGCAATAATTAGTAGCATGAGAGAAAGAGTTGTGATATCTGCAATACGCACGCCTCCGTAATTCATCAGGTGACGGCATAACATGATTAACTCGGATCACTTTGTCTTTTAACAAGGCATCAAATATCCTGTCACATTTGCCTACGTCAAAAGTACATTTAACTTCATCATCCCGATTCTTACGAATCGGCTTTAAATCATCACACATATAGGGTTTGGCCTTGCTCGGCCAAACAAACTCGGCTACGTAAACATCGGCTTCATCACCGGAGTCGGCATCATATTCGATAGCGTTAAGCCGACTCCTGCTCATCCGATGCGAGTCTTTGGACTCGTTGACTCGGCTTTCATGAGCCAAAGCTTTCTCCTGAACCTGACCAACAGAAGAGAACTCGTGTCCTTCTAGCTTTTCTCTCAGATACGTTCTCAACCCGTTAAAAACTAAGTCGGCCATATCTCTCTCAGTTATCGCCAAGCTATAACATCGGTTTCTAGTATTTCTGAATCTTTTGATATAATCGGATACCGATTCATCATGCTTCTGCTTAACCGATGTAAGATGGGACAGTTTTAATTCGACCTCACCAGCATAGAAGTGTTCATGAAACTTTCGCTCCAAGTGAAACCAAGTGTGTATAGAGTTAGGGGCTAAAGCCGAATACCAAGAAAAAGCAACTCCGGTCAACGACAGAGAGAACAAGCGAACTTTGATGTGATCGTGATTAGCTTCACCTAATTGAGCCAAGTATTGACTAATGTGTTCCCATGTCGATTTGTTATCTACCCCATTGAATTTAGAAAACTCGGGGACTCTATAGCCAGGTGGGTAGGGTTGCAGATCGAAATACTCGGGATAGGGTTTAACGTAGGTTCTATGTTTTGGCATAATCCCGAGTCTATCATAGGCTATCTGATCTAACCTCTTCTGGAACTCGACCAGCAAATCGCCCCCATTGGCCGATTGACTCGGCACAAGAGTAGAATTAGTCATAGGGCCAGCTTGTGTCCAAGGAGCCGAATTTGAATTCGGCACTGACTCACGTCCCGGAAATTGCACCGCTGGTCCCGTCTGATTTGCCGGGTAGGGTAAACTTCGGATCGGAGTCGGACAGGGCAATGTATTGACAACCCGGGTTTCCCTGTTTGGACTCATCGGTTGTGTGTCCGATGTTTGGCCTTGGATGGTGTTTTTCTTAGCAGCATCAAGTTCCATGACAGCATTATAAACAGTATTTGTACCTTGTGAAACATGGAATTGAATCTCGGCTAATTGCTCAGAAGTAAAGACACTGTTACTTACAGCGGGTGTGTCGGTGTCGATGTTTAGAGGTACATATTCCGGCTCCTTGATCGGCGCGGTTACACCTTGCCGATCTAACTTGAAGCTGGCCAAGTACAACTCCTCGTCCTCCTGCTCCCGCTTGAGTCGCAGCGCCTCGAATTCCTCGCTTCTCTTCTTCTTCCACTCATCCAGACCTTGGCATTGTGCCTCCGACAAGTCCTTGAGAGTAGGCTTGATGATGTTGTCGGTGGTGATGCCGGACAGATCTGTAGCCTTAGAACCGGTCATTGCTGTCCGATTTAGGTTTAGAGATGTCCCCAGCGGAGTCGCCAAAAAGTGTGTTGCGATGTAAACGCGTCACACGAACACGTCCTCGTGTACCCGCGGTGCCGGGGGAGATACTCCGCAACTCGCCCCGCGGGAGGCCAGGTCTCAGCGCGATACGCAAGACAGAGACTCGGCACGTTTGAAACCAGATGCCCCAGCCCCTCGGGAGGGACCCCGTCGGAGGAAGCCGGCGACGATTGGCTGAACCAAGCCGGATTGGACCGCACTTAGCTCGGTTGTCGATATTCGTCGAAATCTAGCGAAGTCGCCGAACAACGGAAGCAGGAACAAGGGTTTGAGGGTAAAAAGTAGAGGTAGTATTGATTTGTCGATTGTTTGCTTAATTTCAATCGACCGTCACCTCCTACATATATATAGTGAGGCGGCTGGACTTCCCGTACAAGTTTTGGACTTCTACAAGGATTACAACTCATGGTATAGGTCGGTTTTTACTTCTAAATAAGGTAAGACTCCTAGCCGGACTCGTACTTTTCCTTCCGGGTTGGACCCGAACTCTCTCTGGCGCCACCGACTTCCTTTTTGGGCTGGGCAAACATTAAGTTCTCCCCGCGTCTGGCTTCTCCGATGCAGCTTTCTGAAATCTTCAGGGATCCTCAAATCTAGCCTGCGCCGGGTCCCATTAAACCGGGTTCTGCCAAAACCGGGTTCTGTTAAAACCGGGTTTTGTCAAGCCGGGTTCTGGACATGCCGGGTCCTCTTTGAGTTATTCCGAGTAAGCACTTGAACCTATGATCCAGGCTGTCACAAACCGACTCCTGGTATGTCGGGCTGGCTCCTCACCGGGTCATCAACGAGTCGCCATTCCTCCTGAGGACTCCTGAACCTGGTACCTGCCAAAAACGAGTGCTAACATGGTGTTAAGTTTTGAGCCTATCTTACAGTCTCCGTTTACTGTCATTTTCAAGCATGTATTTTGTAACTTGGTAATAGATGCACAAACTGGCATGTGGAAAATAGTAAGTACTGTGGTATTGAAGTGATTATTTTTAATGGCATAACAATTTCCTTTGCAATGTCATTGTATGGTTTGCAGGTAGTTATCTGCGAGGAGCCTCATGATGTACATGACATGTCATTTGTCATCTACATCGCAAGGTGCATGCCTGTGCTCGCACCTGATCTCCTTTCCCACGCCTCAGGTAAATACACACCCCTGTTTCTGCTCAAGGGTGCAATTGCAAACAATTCATGCAAACAGTCGCTATTTTTTTGTGTCCATATCATGGCATTGTACAAGAAATTATGTGAGTAACCTAGGTTGTGTACTTTGAATGGAACAGGCAACAGCGACCATCTTGATGCGCTAAGAGTGTATTTGTCGTCAAGGTCCATTTCCAGATTGAAGAACGAATTCCAGGCTGGAAGTGGCAAGGTAGGGAATGTACAGCGCTGTTACAATTTCATGGTGTGTATCATGTCTCTTACATGTTTTGACTGTTGTCGCAGATTACGGTGGGCTGCATCGAGGGCTTTCCGCCAATCGATCTGCAGCTAGGAAAGCATGTTTTTCTCAGCGCTGGCGATTTTTACCAGGCTAATCGTTCTTGATTCTTGTCTTCAAGCGTCATTCCAATTTTGAGTAGTTGGTCATTTTTCAAGCAGATTTATTCTGATCAGGCTGATTCTATTTGTGCCTCACAAAAGCAATGAATGCTGCGGATGTTGACAAAATGGTCAAAGCGTGTGTACTAAGAAAACTCATGTGTATACATATTAATACTACATCGTGCTGCTGTTTTCTTATACATCAGCTACAGCTTAATCAGCGAGTCAGTTTTTGCACTTTGGATTGTTTCAAGGCCCGAGCATGTGTTTTGACCACCGCACCAATTCAGTTTCTTTAGAAGCTGGAGAAGTGTCGCTCGCCTTCATAAGAGTAATGACGATGGGTTGGGACATTTGACTGTCATCACTACAGGAAAGCCACAATACGCCGACGGCGTATAGCCGTCGGCGTTTCCGTTCGTCGGCGTACAGTATATGTCGTCGGCGTATAAGTCAGCCGTCGGCGTATGTCTAGCGGGGCCCACAAGACGGCATCCGTCTCCGTTTCCGTCAGACTGTTATACGCCGACGGCATTGCCGTCGGCGTATCTTCCACTCCCTGAGAGCCCGGCCCCACACCTGCGCATCTGGCAGGGACTATACGCCGACGGCAATGCCGTCGGCGTATGTGTGACAATAAGGTGACGTGGCTGATTCCTGGGAGCCTGGCAGGCATCCTACGCCGACGGCATTGCCATCGGCGTATGGGTGACCATATTTTCCAGATTTTCTGGATTCAGGTTTACAGCCTAATTTAAATTCAAATAAATTTGCAAAAATATAAAAAATCACAGAAACTCACAGAATATCATATATACATATACCAAAGCATCATACAAACTTCAAATCACACATATAATCCAAAATTGCACTTATACAAAGTCGAACTCATCCAAAATGCCACAACATTGTTCGAACTTATCCAAAGAGACCCGGCCCGATACAACCTACCATCTATTTGTCGCTCGAGGTACCCATCTCCGACCGCGTGAGATTAGGCGACCGACCGTGTGGGCCAGCCGCCGTCAAATCACACTAGGAACCCGGCGAGGAGCGGGACGGTGTGGAATCCGGCAAGGGACGGGACGGTATGGCATCCGACGAGGCATCACCACCGCCATGCTGCACGAGAGCGCGAGTGGAGGCCGGAGGGCCAGAAGCACGACCAAAGGGTGCAGTCCCGGAGCATCCCGTGCCCTACATGTTTTAGTCCAAGTTAGCAACTTTGAAAGCACAGTACGGCAGTAACAACTGGTTTGGCAATAACTTACCGGAGTCCTTTGCTTGTATGTGAGGGCGACCGCTTCCCTCGATGGGCACTTGGGCGGCATCCCCACGCTAGGTGGACGCGGAGGCAGCTGCTCCCGCTCTCCAGTGGCAAAAAACTTCTCGGTCGCCTACAAGATAGTTTAGATGTCAGGAGTTGTAGAAAAAGAAGGAACTAGAGGAAATGAGAGTTGTCATATTGCAAATATTAAGGTTGAAACTTACGATATCACGCAACTCTTGCCACTCGTCATACGCCGCTCTCTTCTGCAGCCACACCTCATACTCCGCCTCATAGGCCGCGTAAGCGGCCTCGAAGGCTGCCTCGAATTCAGGCTACAATTTCAAAATAGAAAGAATCTCATCAACTTAGCAACTTAGCTAGGAACGAATGTCGGAAAGGAATGAAATTGAGGAAAACTTACATCGGGGCGAGCTCGGGAAGGCTGTCGAGGAGGCATGACAGGGGGGTCATCGGCGGTGAGTGTAGCCTTGACACGCACGAGGCCCAACTCAGGAGTACGCGGGGTTACCGCAATAAGACAGGTCAAACGGCCATGCTCCCAACCGTGCCTGGCGAGGACCAACGCTCTCTCGTCGGTGTCATGCTCAACAGGGTCATCCACCTCCGGATTAAGACCTCTGAACGACTCGACGTACTTGCTTATGTTCTCGTCGGCGTTGTTGTAGTAAGTGGGAAGCGAGGGCTGAGGCTCGGATAGATCGGGCTTCTTCATCTTCATCCTCTCCCATGCTTGCATGTCCGACACAGGACCTATATCGGCCTCCTACATTGCCAAAAAAGTGGTATGCATCTCCGTTTAGGAACATGAGGGGAAATGAATGAAACGTATCAAATAAGGACCCATACCAGCTTTTCCTTGAAGCGTTCATGGTTGCGAGCTCCCGCACAATGTGTCTCCCCGTCCCGCGGTTTGCCTTGTTCCGCTCGCTCAAGGCTTTGAACGTGGCGTCCTCCCCAAGCCACCTCGACGCCAACGCCTCCCACGCGTCAGCCTTACCATAGGCCCATTCTGGCATAACCTGAAAAAACAATACTCATGTGAAGAACACATAATGCAATTGCAACTTAGCAGAAACATGTAATCTGATTGACAATTTACTTACCGATAGGTAATCCTCCATGGTCATATCAGGTGGTTAGATCACATTCTCATGCTTCGGCGCCTTCTTGGATATCTTCTCAGAACTGAAATGATTGATGGCGGTATGCTTTACATTGTAGAATTGTTGACGTGTCAACTTCTTGCAAGACCCCTCCAAAGTCCTGTCCGCCGTGGCACGCTCCTCAGGGAGTACCCTATAGAATCTTTTCAATCATACAGAAAAAAAGAAATTGTGAGAGCATGGTGGGGACATCAACTATGAACGAAATTCGAAAAGTTCAACTTACCCAAAACTTGGTGATCACGGCGTCAGAACATTTCTCGAAGCCCGGGTGATCGGCGGCCTGATAGTCTAGCCAACTGGTGGCTAGCTTCCTCTCGCCGTTGGGGACCGTGCTGTACAAGCCCGGCCAAAACTTCCTAACCAAAGCGCCGATCATGGTGTTAGGCGTACGGGCACCTCGAGGAAATTTCCAATTGCTGCACAATAATTAAACATTAGTACATGTCAAATTGTATTGACCACAATGATATTACCATGTTCAAAGTTAGGGTAGTCACTTACTCAATCCCATTAGGCGTAATGAGGATTTTCTCCTCCTCGGTAGCAGGTTCCTTTGACTCAGGAGGGACCATGGATTCCCCACGAATCTTTGGCTTCTTCTGCGATGCGGAGGACCCCGTCTCCTGGTCTCGAGAGTCCGTCCCCTCGCCTCGAGACTCTGGAGCATCGTCTCGAGACTCTGGAGTATCGTCTCGAGACGACGTCTCCTCGTATGCCACGTCGCCAGAGGTGGAGGGTATGTCCGAAGACACGTTGCTCCCACCTCGTGCTCGTCCTGCACCTCGTGCTCGACCTCCCGCACCGCGTGCTCGACCTCCACCTCGTCCCCTCGAAGGAGGTGCATCGGCACCTCCCCCTCGTCTAGCACCTCCTCTCTCACCACTGTCCTCCAGGTACCGCGAGTTCGGAATCGGCTCCCTTCCACTTTTAGTGGCTTTCTTCGCGGTAAACCTCTTCAGCAAGGAGCCCGATGATTCTTTGCCTTGGCTCATCTTGGTCAATCACCTGCATTGAGAAAGGGTAAACAATTAATAAGCATGATAAAGACATAATAAAATGTAGAAGGGCAATTAACAAGCATAATAAGCATGTAGAAGGGCAATTAATAAGCATGTTGAAGGGCAATTAATAAGCATGTAGAAGGGCAATTAACAAGCATAATAAGCATGTAGAAGGGAATAAAAGACATAATAAATACTAAGCATAACAAGGACATAAGTGACCCTCACCATCACTCTCATAGTTATGTCTTGGGTTCTCATCATCACTATCAACATCACTATCACGTGCGTAAATTGGAACCTCATCGCACGGTGGAGGCTCATCATCGTCATCACAATCAAACTTGTTGAGAACATCTATGTCCTTTACATCCACCACTAAGTCACCACCTGTCTGTGCATTGTCCTCGCGGTCCTCAAGACCTTGTATACCAAACTCCCCAAAGGTTTGTTCCTCTTGATAGAAAATCCCCTCGTATGTTTTAGGGTCAATGTTGTTGTAATCATCTTCGGAGGGCATGGGTAGCTTACCATGTGGCGATACATGGAACACGACTTCCCACCC
The DNA here is from genome assembly GCA_012064385.1 of Puccinellia tenuiflora. Classification (NCBI taxonomy): domain Eukaryota; kingdom Viridiplantae; phylum Streptophyta; class Magnoliopsida; order Poales; family Poaceae; genus Puccinellia; species Puccinellia tenuiflora. The sequence continues at coordinate 153,107 of QRDG01001618.1, forward strand.
AATGAGTCCCTCTTTCTTGCATGGGTAGGGCAAATAATAAACTTGCCTCGCTTGGTGAGCCACAACAAAGACATCGAAACCCTCGTAGGTGGTTGAAGGCTTAACTTCAACTAACCCAATGGAAGGGGTACTTCTATGTCCATTAACAGGGTCGAACCAGTGGCATTTGAACACAACAAGTTTGAGTTCTATGTTCATGTTATTGAACGTCAGCTCGTATACGTTCTGTAACTTTCCGTAGTAATCAAATTCACCGGCTCCTTTGGTGAAGACCCCGGTATTTATAGTCTTTGCATTTGGCCGACTGTTCTGGTGAAACTCTGTATGGAAGCAGTACCCATTCACATCATACTTCTCATACATCTCGACTCTATGGTTACAACCTTGGGAGACACATCTCAACTCATCCGACATCACAATGTTGGGATCAGCTCCCTACAAGTACAAATTGTTTGTGCATTAGTAGGAGGTACAAGACACGGATTGCAAGGTAGAAGGGACAGGTTAGAAATTACCTTTTCCCTGAACCAAGCCGTGAATTTTTTCTTTCCGGGGGCACCCTCTTTCAAAAGAGTGTCCAGCTCGGCTTCATCGGGTCCCTCTGATGTTCCCGACCACATTTCATCCGTGAATTGGCTAAAATGAGAAAATACGTATTAGACCAAAACCGAGTTAGTAATTGCAAACTAATTTGTTCACCATTTTACCTAAGGAAACTCCCGTCTTCCTCCTCCCCGTCGCGGACCACTTCCTTCATGTTCATAAGCACATAGAGCATTATGCACTCCAGCTCTTCATTGCTCAAGGTATACCTTTTTGCGCCACCGGCCTTGCCACCAGGAAACTGGAAGAGGGCGAGCTTGGGGTCTAGCTTGGGCTCGTCGATGTTGTACCGAGAGGCCTGGTTATGCATTGTGGGAACATCATCGGGATAGTACGTTAGCCTGGCATCTGTCATCTCCTGGAGGATAGTTGCCTCAGCTATGCATGCTTCAATCTTATTTTTGTTTCCACATTTGGTTCGAATATACTTGAACTCTCTCTCAATACAAAACTGCCAACGAAACTGCACCGGTCCACCCATGAGTGCCTCGTTCGCTAGATGCACAACAAGATGTGCCATCGGAGTAAAGAAGCCTGGCGGAAATATCATCTCTAAGTTACATAGCAACTCCGGCACAAGGTCATGCAGTTTCTGAATAATCAGGGGACATATCTGCTTAGCACAGAGCGTGCGGAAGAAATGGCTCAACTCCGCGAGCACTCGCCAGATACGGTCGGGGAGATACCCTCGAACCATCACCGGTAGCAGCCGCTCAATCCATATATGATAGTCGTGACTCTTGAGCCCAGTGACTTTTCCCGTTTTTATATTGACTCCCTTACTTATATTCGAACAATAGCCATCTGGGAACATCACGACGAATTTGAGCCAAAAGAATGCCTCAGACTTTTGCATACTATTAAGACAGAAGTCGGCATGCGGCTTGAACCAATTCTTTCGACGGCCTTCAGGTGGCTTCATGTGTAATCTCTTCCTATCACATATCTTCTTGACATCGACTCTAGCCTTAACATTATCCTTCGACTTCTCCGAAATGTTCAGGATTGTGTGAAAGAGGGACTCTCCAACATTCTTTTCAGTGTGCATCACATCGATGCTATGGGGAAGTTCGAGGTCCTTGTAATATTCGAGCTGCGTCAAGCCTGCCACGTGAGTCCAGTTGTGCGTCTCACCATATCCCACATACCGTGGGCCTTTTCCCTTAGCAGGCACGAGAGCACGTAGCTCGGCATCAACAGTTGCACCATCAAAAGTTGGTATATCTTTTACTTCATGCTCAACTCTACCCTTCTTGAAGTTCTTTTTGTCTTCTCTATACCGATGCCCTCTTTTGAGGAACTTTCTATGTGTGTCAAACGCGGAAAACTTTGTACCCGCGCTTAGCCACATGAACTCAAGTCGGTTCCTGCACACTGGGCATGGCCACTTACCAGCTGTACACCATTCGCAGAATAGGGCATACCCGGGCATGTCGTGCATGGAATTGTGGAACCAAACCTTCATCAAGAAGTTTGTCTTCGATGCACGATCATATGTCAACGTCCCGTGGTGTCAAGAGTGGTTCAGATCATCCACAATCGGCTGCATGTACACACTTAAATTCTTCCCCGGGTATTCAGGACCTGGAATGATCAGCGACAGGAATATGGTCTTCCTTTGCATTAGGGCTCCGGGAGGGAGATTGAGCGGAATAACAAACATAGGCCAGCAGCTGTACGAGGCAGTCGACATACCATATGGATTGAATCCATCGGTTGCTATCGCGATTCTGACGTTTCGAGCCTCTGCAGCCTTATCGGGGTGCTTCATATCAAAGTTCGCCCATGCCGTACCATCAGATGGATGTCCCATCTTTACCCGTCCGTGCTCATCCTTGTATCTCTTCCCCGTCTTGTGCCACTGCATCTGTGTAGCGGTCTCTTTGTTCATGTAAAGCCGATTAATTCTGTCTATGAATGGGAGGTAACGAAGAATCTTAATGGCGACTTTTGTCTGCGTCTTCTGACCATCGGCTCCGTTTACCTCATGATACCTAGAGGCCCCACACAGGTTACAGTACTTGTCCTCGGCAAACTGTTTCCAAAACAAAAGGCATCCTTTTGGACAACAATCTATCTTTTCATAATCCATGCTGAGATCTTGCAGGATTTTCTTCATTTCGTACATGTTTTTAGGCAGACAATGCCCTTCGGGCAACATGTTACCATATGTTTCCAGATGCCCTTCAAAGCATGAACGGGTGTTGCCGTGCTCCAGCTTTCTGGCTAGTGCTTGCGAGATGGCATCGAGCTGAGAAATTTTTGCACCCTCGTACAGAGGCCTCTGAGCCGAGGCCATCATATGAATGAAGGCCTTCGCGGTTGGCTCCGGGTCCTCTGGTTCGCGAGGCTCCTCCGGTTCAGGCGGTTCCTCCTGTGAGGGTGGCGAATCTGGCACGTCGCCATCATGGACATCTTCTAGCCAGTTTCTAATCCCATCATCTTCATTGCCATTGATCCGCTGCCGCATCACCCTACCATTCTCGTGTTCGTACTGATCAAAGTCGACTATCGTGACGAAGTTCGGCATATACCCACTAGACCAGAGGTGTTTAGTCATCTCATCCTTTCCCTGACGTTTACGCAACTTGCAAGGAGCGCAAGGGCAGTTTGGACGAATGCCTGACTTTGAAGCATGTGCTAACTCCTTCACTAACAAATTGGTCTTCCATACCCACTCGTCTGTTCTGTCAAGCGCACTAGTTCGGCCACTGTACATCCACCCATTATCAGTCATCCTCTGCTTTACTATGAGCCAAACCTCTGCTTTATTATGAGCCAAATAATAATAACATGAAATTAAATGCATGCAATGTCACCGTAAATTTATTCAATGTCACCAATTTATTACGGCCAAATTTTATCTTTTAGAACATGCGACGGTTCACCTAAACTTCTAATAGGAAGGCCTATCCCACCCGAGTATGTGTAGATCGAGTCGTGGTCCATGTTCTACCCCGACCCGAGATGGAATTTCGGCAGCACCTCCCCGCTGTTCTTCAGAATACACATCTCGAGCTTGTCAAGCCGAGAGGGTGTGCATCCGAAGAACAACGCGGAGGTGATACCGAAATCCGTCTCAGGAAAGGGTAGAACACGGAACACGACTCGATCTACACATACTCGGGTTGTCCAAAGCGTGGACAATCCGGAAGAGGTACGGTTATAAATATGCAAAGATGGACAATCATGCATATTTATAAATTTGTATCTCTTCCGGATGGGATCTGACTCGGGTTACGCGACTGTCTTGGTGATCTAGACAAAAATAAACCTATGCAACAAGAGAGGCGAAAGATTTATACCCTCGATGCGTGATCGGTGGCCGGAGAAGGTCGAGGACGAAACTAGGGCACCGAGGCTGCCCCTCCACGGCTTGAGAAAAAGCCCCGCAGCGATGCGCGGGACTGACGGCGCTAGCTGGCGTGAAGCTACATCATCTGAAAAAGTAAAAAAAACATTAGCACACATGTTTGACAACACAAATATTCATCACATTCATTAATCAACCAATTTGATACAATTCTAATAAACATTTATCACATTCATGAATCAAGCAAATTACAACATACATACTAACACTAAGCTAAACTAACACTAACTAAACTAACACTAAACTAAACTAAACTAACACTAACACTACCTAAACTAACACTAAACTAAACAATGAACTAACCTGAGAAAGTTGAGGGCGGCGCGAGCTCGAGGACGCCGGGAGGAGGGGCGACGGGGCGCAGGGAAAAGAGGAGCACGGGCTAGGTCGGGAGCGAGGCAGAGGAGCACGGGGCGGCTCGGGGGAGGCCGAGCTAGGGGGGGGGGGGAGGAGAGCAGCGCGGCCAAGGGCGCGACGGCTCACTGGCCGGAGGTAGCTCGGGGAGGAGCCGTGCGGGAGGTAGCTCGGGGAGGAGCTAGGGGGAGGAGCCGTGCGGGAGGTAGCTCGGGGAGAAGCACGGGCTCGGCTGGGTGGCCGGGGGCGAGGGGTAGGCGAGGGGCGGGCGAGGGGTGGCCGGGGGCGGCCGGGGCAGGGAGGAAGCGGCGGCGCGGGGAGAAGGCAGCGGCGGCCGGATCGAGCACGGGTGCGGGCGGGGAGAGAGGAGGGGTGGCCGGGGGCGAGGGACGGGCGAGGGGTGGCCAGAGGCGGGCGGCGGCCGGAGAGGAGGCGGCAGCGCGGGGAGGAGGCTGTGGCGCGGCGAGGTCTCGGGTGCGAGAGAGGATGGGATCGAGAAGGAGGCGGCGGCGGTTCGATGTTTTTTTTTGTCTCTCCCGACCAGGTGGCGGCGTAATTATTAAGGTTAACTATGCGCCGACGGCAATGCCGTCGGCATATCCTTTTTTTGGATCAATATTCCCTAATTTAGTCTATATTCCCTAATTTATTTAAGTTGTACTACACAATAATATTAGTCAATATTCCCTAATTTAGTCTATATTCCCTAATTTATTTAAGTTGTACTACACAATAATATTAGTCAATATTCCCTAATTTAGTCTATATTCCCTAATTTATTTAAGTTGTACAACACAATAATATTAGTCAATATTCCCTAATTTATTCCGGAAGAATCAAACCGTTATTTTATGCGGGTGGGATACAGAAATAAATAAATCTACAACCCAAAACACACTTGTACACATGTGATATGGCACCCCCTAGCTTTTGGTGGGGTTCCGACGCTCCGGAGCCCCTCTCCGGCGAAACCCTAGACCCGCTGGAGAAAACCCTAGCTTTTCCGTCTAGTGCCGGTACGGGCGTCGAAAGGGGGTAGCTCAGTGGATCTTTTTGCTTGGTTGGGTTAGGTTAGTCACTAGGTACAATAAAAACACACATATACCCCAACTCTTGCAACTCTCGAGAAAACCCTAGCTTTTCCTAGTTTATCTGATTCATTCTCTTGACTTGAGTTGTGGCAAGTGTCTTCATTTATCTGATTCATTCGCTCGCTATTATATGGCAGTGGATACCGAAATTGGGAACGTTATTTTATGTTGTTTCCTCATTTCAGCTTCTTCCTTTTATGTTGTAGCTCAGCCTGCCTCCAGAAAAGCAAGTACAAGTTGCCTATATGAGGAGACGTGAGTTGTTCCTCCAAGTAAAAGTAGTATTCACCAAGATCGAAGAGATGTTTTATGTGACGATGGAATAAATGCTCATGTAAAGGAAGAATATATCTATGAGGAGACAAGAGTTGTTCCTCTTCTTGCATTTTCTTCTGTTGTTTCATCAGATGTTGTTCCTCTTTCTCCTGGCGTTTTGTTTCCTTCTCAAGTTGTTTTTTCTATTTCCTCAACCACCTTCTACAACATTGTTCTCGCTAAACAACAGATAACCTAATTTATGCTGGACTGTTATACAAAAACAATATATCTCCCGAACCATTATAGTTAGTTCAAACGTTATTTCATGCGGGTTCCGGAAGAATCAAACCGTTATTTTATGCGGGTGGGATACAGAAATAAATAAATCTACAACCCAAAACACACTTGTACACATATGGTATGCCACCACCTAGCTTTTGGTGGGATTCCTACGCTCCGCAGCCCCTCTCCGACGAAACCCTAGCCCCGTTGGAGAAAACCCTAGCTTTTCCGTCTATGGCCGGTACGGGCGTCGAAAGTGGGTAGCTAAGTGGATCTTTTTGGTTGGTTGGGTTAGGTTAGTCACTAGGTACAATAAAAACACACATATAGCCCAACTCTTGCAACTCTCGAGAAAACCCTAGCTTTTCCTAGTTTGTCTGATTCATTCTCTTGACTTGAGTTGTGGCAAGTGTCTTCATTTATCTGATTCATTCTCTCGCTATTATATGGCAGTGGATACCGAAATTGGGAACATTATTTTATGTTGTTTCCTCATTTCAGTTTCTTCCTTTTATGTTGTAGCTCAGCCTGCCTCCAGAAAAGCAAGTACAAGTTGCCTATATGAGGAGACAAGAGTTGTTCCTCAAGTAAAAGGAGTATTCACCAAGATCGAAGAGATGTTTTATGTGACGATGGAATAAATGCTCATGTAAAGGAACAATATATCTATGAGGAGAGAAGAGTTGTTCCTCTTCTTGCATTTTCTTTTGTTGTTTCATCAGATGTTGTTCCTCTTTCTCATGGCGTTTTGTTTCCTTCTCAAGTTGTTTTTTCTATTTCCTCAACCACCTTCTACAACATTGTTCTCGCTAAACAACAGATAACCTAATTTATGCTGGACTGTTATACAAAAACAATATATCTCCCGAACCATTATAGTTAGTTCAAACGTTATTTCATGCGGGTTCCGGAAGAATCAAACCGTTATTTTATGCGGGTGGGATACAGAAATAAATAAATCTACAACCCAAAACACACTTGTACACATGTGATATGGCACCCCCTAGCTTTTGGTGGGGTTCCGACGCTCCGGAGCCCCTCTCTGGCGAAACCCTAGACCCGCTGGAGAAAACCCTAGCTTTTCCGTCTAGTGCCGGTACGGGCGTCGAAAGGGGGTAGCTCAATGGATCTTTTTGCTTGGTTGGGTTAGGTTAGTCACTAGGTACAATAAAAACACACATATACCCCAACTCTTGCAACTCTCGAGAAAACCCTACCTTTTCCTAGTTTGTCTGATTCATTCTCTTGACTTGAGTTGTGGCAAGTGTCTTCATTTCGGAAGTGGATACCGAAATTGGGAACGTTATTTTATGTTGTTTCCTCATTTCAGCTTCTTCCTTTTCACGGCGCTTCTGTTCTTTTAGTGTTGTATTATCTAGGTGTTTTGCTTAAAGTCATTTTATTATCTAGGAGGTTACTCGATCAGATGAACCCCTTGTGAAGAAACACACCGCTGATCCAACGGCTCATAAGCGCTCGAAGGAAAACACACGATCCATGTGCTTGTTCCTGATTGGGCATACTACATGAAACCTCTGATCGATTGGCTCACAAGTGCCAGAAAGAAACACACCACTGATCCAACGGCTCACAAGCGCTCGAAGGAAACACACGATCCATGTGCTTTTTCCTGATTGGGCATACTACATGTACAGCTGATCGATCGGCTCATAAGCGCCAGAAAGAAACACACCGCTGATCCAACGGCTCACAAACGCTCGAAGGAAACACACGATCCGTGTGCTTGTTCCTAATTGCGCATAAATACCCACGACCTCGTCCCCGGTTCGAGCCAACCCGTCGCCCTCCTCCACGCGCCGCCGTCTCTCCTCCACGCGCTGCTTCTCCTCCGCGCCGGCCTTTCCGATGCCCCTTTTGATCAACCCGGATGGCGATGTCCGGGACTGGCATCCGCCGGGCTGGCACTGGGAGGTGCTACCTTCCGGGGCGCGGACCTTGGTGAGGGATCCAGGTCGCATCATCGATCCGGATCTTCTTTGGTGGTATTGGCCACGGAATGTGCAGAGAGCGCCGGCCCCCGAGGAGGTGGTACGTCGCCGTATCAGGGAGGAGGACGAGCACGTCCTTCGCTACATGTATTTGTTCGATAATACAAATAACAGGCGTTGGTCGCTACTTCAGAATCCTTATGACGCGAGCGAGTCTCTCATGGTTCCGGCTCTTTGGAAGCAGAGCGTCCGCGGCTCAGCACCGCACGGCTTAGGACCTGGTCATAGTTAGTTTGAGTACCTATGTTGAGTACTGTATGTGTGTTCTCATCTATGTTGAGTACCTATGTTGAGTGTTGTGTGTGTGTGCCCACCTATGTTTTCTTCATATGTTGTTCCTCTTTCTCCAGCTGTTTTGTTTCGTTCCGAAGTTGTTTTTGTATTTTCTGAACCATCTTTTCCTAGAATTCAATAGTATAATTAGTAGGTTAAACTTGTTGACGTATGTGAAGCCGGCCACACCTAAGTGTCGGAACTTACTACAGAGTAAGCGGGGTCGGTGAAGAGGGTCGCACCACACTCTTATACCTACGTATGTGAAGCCGCCAACACCTAAAAGCTTGATGCTGACTCTTTGGACCTTACACCACACTCTTATATATATATATTAGGGACCCATGCAAGTTTTGGTGGGATTCAGATGCTCCGAAGCCCCCTGGACCGCCGATTCCTGACCCGTTTGACAGAAGTGTCCCGCTGCGACTATACCGGAGGCTAGAATGTGCCAAAGGGTACCAAACCTGATTTTCCATTTGTCTAATGCCTAAACAAACCTAAACCTAGGAAAAAGTATGTTGCTGGAACCTAGCGCGGAGAAATCTAGGGGGGTAGACCGCCGGGGGCCCACAGACCGTCAGGGGCCCACAGACCGCCAGAAAGAAGCACACGGATCGTGTGTTTCCTTCGAGCGCTTGTGAGCCGTTGGATCGGAAGCACACGGATCGTGTGTTTCCTTCGAGCGCTTGTGAGCCGTTGGATCAGAAGCACACGGATCGTGTGTTTCGTTCGAGCAATTGTGAGCCGTTTGATCGGAAGCACACGGATCGTGTGTTTATTTAGAGCGCTTGTGAGCCGTTGGATCAAGGGTGTGTTTGTTTTGAGGGCTTGTGAGCTGTTAGATCTGCACTCCCACCTCATCCACAGGTACACCTTCTAATCGCCTATAAATAGCGACGTCCCTGCAGCGAACGGCACACAACGAGCGTCTACCTTTGCCACCGAACCCAATGGTTGGATTTAGCCTACCCGCTGGCATGTTCCCTAGCATTATTGTGTTTGTCCTTGTTCGTCGGCTTGCCATTGGAGCCACCTCCTGTAGGTCGGTGAATAAGGACAACACAACGACGCTGTTGGAAACACAAGCCCTCGGGTAGGTTGAATCCATCCACTGGATTAGGGTGACACAATGATGAATTGCCGAGTAGGTGGGAGTGGTGGTGGTGAAAGTGGTAGCCATGCCCCTCGGTCGGATCCAAGCAGCTGCAAGACGCTCTGATGATCTACAACATTCCCAACACTTTTTGGTACGGTCGTTAGATCATCAGAGAAGTCTTGTAGCTGCTTGGATCGAAGGTCGATTTGCTGCTCACGACGACGCGAGACGGATGCGCAAGGTTCCGGATGGGCAAAACCAGTGTTGGATCAGCCACATGACCCTATATAAACCGTGTGTTTTGTGGAGAACAACCGGTGCTAAAGCTCTATCTATTTTTTCTATCTATTTGCTCGTGAGTGCCTGCAGCTGGTCGCCGTCGTCCTCAGCCATGCAGCAGCGCGCAGGAGAGCGCCCACTTGCGCAGCGTGCCGGCTCCGCTTCACTCTTTCTGCTGCAACAAAAACTGGTGAGAAGTTCGTCGTCGCCTTGGTCCGTCGAGAGAGAAGCCTACCCATTTTAAACGGGCATTGGATCCAAGCAGCGGCAAGCAGCGGCAAGATTGCATGTGGACCTATGAAATAAATAAATTATACCTACATTAAATATTATATACATAAATAAATAAAACTAAATACAGAAATAAGTAAAACTAAATTATTAAAAAAAAACAAATACGCCGACGGCATTGCCGTCGGCGTATCTTCATAGGGAGACGGCCGTTCCAGCGCCGTCGTGGTGGCCGTTAGTGGGGGCTCCTACGCCGACGGGAGTTTGTACGCCGACGGCCGCCGTCGGCATATGAATGTCTACGCCGACGGGCTTTCGTACGCCGACGGCCCGTTCTTCGGCTTCCCAAACTCTACTAGTACATCGCAAGTTCTGCACTTCTCTGTACTTATGTTCACATGTACATACGGTACACCGGTCATATATTTCTGCATCGGCTATGTACTACTCGGCTACTCCGTACAAGGCTAGCGAACAGATTAGTGACAAAACTTCCTGCAAGTTATAATAATCTTGTAGTTGTTTACTGAAAGACCAAATAGGGGTATGAAATATAGNGTTGCGATTAAAACGCGTCACACGAACACGTCCTTGTGTACCCGCAGAGCCGGGGGAGATACTCCGCAACTCGCCCTGCGGGAGGCCGGGTCTCAGCGCGATACGCAAGACAGAGACTCGGCGCGTTTGAAAACCAGACGCCCCAGCACCTCGGGAGGGACCCCGTCGGAGGTGGCCGGCGACGATTGGCTGAGCTAAGCCGGATTGGACCGCACTTGTCTCGGTTGTCGATATTCGTCGAAATCTAGCGAAGTCGCTGAACAACGGAAGCAGGAACAAGGGTTTGAGGGTAAAAAGTAGAGGTTGTATTGATTTGTCGATTGTTTGCTTAATTTCAATCGGCCGTCACCTCCTACATATATATAGTGAGGCGGCTGGACTTCCCGTACAAGTATTGGACTTCTACAAGGATTACAACTCATGAACTAGGTCGGTTTCTGCTTTTAAACTAGGTAAGACTCTCGGTCGGCTTCGTGCTGGATGTCTCCAGCTCTTGGAAAGTCACCTTTGTCTTCCGGGTTGAACCCTAACTCCTTCTGGATCTACCGACTTCTGCTTTGGGCTTTGGCAAGTATTAAACTTCCTCACGTCTGGCTTCTCCAATGCGGCTCTAGAATCTTCAAGAAACTTCGAATCTGGCCCACACCGAGTCCTGTCAAACCGGGTTCTATCAAACCGGGTTCTGTTAAAACCGGGTTCTGGACATGCCGGGTTCTGGACACGCCGGGTTCTGACAAACGGGTCATGACCCCAGGTTCTCTTCGAGTCATCTGTCCTTTCGAGTAAGCGCTTGAACCTATAGTCCGGGTTGTCATTACCGACTCCTGGATATATCGGGTTTGCTTCCTGCCGGGTCACCAACAAGTCGCCATTCCCTCCTAAGGGCTCTTGAACCTGGTACCTGCCAAAAACGGGTGCTAACACATGCCCCCCTGTTTTCTAGTAAAGCTTGCGTACTAGAAAATATACAATGTAGAAGATTTGATCTAAGGGCGATGCTTAAGCTCATCGGCCATATGTGTAGCTTACGCGGTTTGCCACACGCTTGGGTGGAATTTCTTCAAGTATTTCCCATTGATAGCTCGAGGCAATATGCTGCCCTCCAATGTTTCCACCAGATATGAGTTGCCGGGTACAATCCTTATGACTCGCAGTGGTCCTTCCCAACTCGGTGACCATTTGCCGAATTTCCGGCTCTTAGAACCAATTGGCAGTATAATCTTTCAGACCAAGTCGCCGATTTGAAAATCCTTAATCTGGACTCTCTTGTTGTAAGCTCTTGCTACCCGCAACTTCTCCTTTTCGATGTCCTTCAGTGCCTTGATACGTTTGTCGGCTACTTCGTCGATGTTGTCCATCATCAAATTGTGATAATCCTCAGCCGACAAATCGTTTTGCTTAGCGAACCTCAAAGCAGCCAGATTTACTTCTATCGGTAAAACGGCTTCTTGTCCATAAACTAACTCGAAAGGAGTTACCTTGGTTGCACCATGCCTTGAGATCCGGTGAGCCCACAATGCCTCGGACAGTACCTCGTGCCACCTCCTCGGGTAGTCCTGTACTTTCTTCTTGATCAACCTGACCAGAATTTTGTTGCTTGACTCGGCTTGTCCATTGGCTTGAGTGTAATATGGAGATGAACTGAGCATCTTGATCCCGAGTGATTCGGCAAACTGTTTCACCTCCTTGGCCATGAAGGAGGTGCCTTGATCTGTAGTGAGAGTCTGCGGAATACCGAATCTGTGAACAATATGCTCTGTAATAAATTGGATTACCTCTTTGTGGGTCATATTCCGGAGGGGTACTACTTCGGACCATTTGGTGAAATAATCAGTAGCAACCAACACGAACCGATGCCCTTTGGATGAAGCCGGGTTAATCATGCCAATGAAATCCAATGCCCATCCTCTAAAAGGCCACGGCTTTATTACCGGGTTAAGAAGTGAAGCCGGTGCTAGCTGAATATCTCCGAATTTCTGGCACGCTTTGCATCCTTTGTAGTACCGGAAGAAGTCATTGATCATCATCGGCCAGTAGAACCCGGCTCGTCTGAGCATCCATTTCATCTTGTGGGCCAACTGATGTGTCCCACACAACCCGTCATGTACTTCTCCCATGGCAACCTGAGATTGATCTTCATCCAGACATTTGAGAAGAAGACCATCAGCTGTTCGGCGATACAACCCGTCATCCATCAGAGCATATTTGAAAGCAAGCCGCCGAATAGCCCTCTCAGTTTTCTGACTCGGATTCTTCAGATAATCAATAATGGGTGTCCTCCAATCAACTGACCGAGTCTCGCCAGGTTCTTATGGAGCCGAATTAGATAACCCGGCTTTTCCTCCATCCTCCGAGTTAGATGACTCGGCCTTTCCTCCAGCTTCCGAGTCATTGACAATAGCTAGCATTGGCTTCTCTGCTGTGAAAAATACTCCTCTGCTGACATGATAGCCTGATGCCTGCTGTGCCAAGTCATTGGCGAGCCAGTTGTCTTGCCTGGAAACATGAGATATAGAAAAATAATCCAAAGTTGATATGATATCCAGGCATCTGTCGAGGTATGAGTTGAGCGATCCACTGTTGCACTGGACAAGTAGTGAATCACCATATGCCTCGACATGAGTTACTCCTGCATCTTTTAAGATCTCTAATCCGAATAGAAGGGCTTCATATTCGGCTTCATTGTTAGTGCAAAAATAATCGAGACGACAGGAGGCTTCAAAGATGGTACCGTGGGGTGATATGCACACAATGCCGGCTCCTTGTCCGCTGCTGCAAACCGAGCCATCAAAGTAGAGTTTCCATGGTACAGCCGACACAAGATTTAAGTCGGCTTCTTGTTCTAGGTCAATCCGATGTTCAACGATGAAGTCGGCTACAATCTGGCCTTTCATAGATTTGAGAGGTTCATAGGCCAAATCATACTCAACCAACCCATATGCCCACTTGCCGATTCGTCCACTAAGAATCGGCCTATGTATCATGTGTTTGATGACATCGGTCTGACTGAGAACTTTGCATTCGCCAGATAAGAGATAATGGCGCAATTTGGTGCAAGCAAAATAAAGAGACAAGCACAACCTTTCCACAAAGCTATACCTGGACTCGGCATCTAACAGTCGCCGACTTAAGTATGTGATAACATACTCCTGTCCTTCGGCTTCTTGAGTCAAGGCTGCTCCAATTACCTTTTCCTCAGCAGCAATGTAAATCCGGAACGGCAGACCACGAGTCGGCTTCCTTAGAACTGGAGGTTTGGATAAACAAGCTTTTATGCTAGTAAACGCCTCTTGCTGCCTTGCCCCCCAGGTAAACTCATCATCATTCTTGAGCCGAAGGATCTGTGTGAACGCATCAACTTTTCCAGACAAGTTAGTAATAAACCTTCTCAAATAATTTACCTTGCCCAGGACTTTCTGCATGTCCTTTTTACAAGTCGGCGCCTGCACTTTCTGGATAGCTTCAATCTTTGCCGGGTCGATTTCTATGCCAGCTTCATGTATGATAAAACCAAGGAACTTCCCAGCCGACACACCAAAGGCACATTTTAACGGATTCATCTTGAGCCCGTACTTCCTCATCCTTTCAAACGCAAGGCGTAAGTCGGCCAAATGATTTAACTCACCGTCCGACTTGACAACCACGTCATCAATGTATACCTCTAGTATGACTCCAAGAAGATCATGAAATATTAAGTTCATCGCTCTCTGATATGTGGCACCAGCATTCTTCAACCCAAAGGTCATTACTGTCCACTCAAATAAACCAACGAACCCGGGGCAGCGAAACGCTGTTTTAGCCGAGTCCTCTTCGGCCATAAATATTTGATTATACCCCGCGTTCCCGTCTAGAAAGCTGATGACTTTGTGTCCTGAAGCATCATTGATAAGCATATCGGCTATTGGCATAGGATATTCATCTTTAGGTGTAGCTCGATTCAGATCTCTGAAGTCTATACATGCCCTGATCTTACAAGATCCCTTCTTCTCAACTGGCACAATGTTGGAAATCCAGTCGGCATATTTGCAAGGCCGGATGAAGTTAGCTTTCAAGAGTCGGCCAATCTCTTCCTTGATCCGGTCATATATTGCCGGGTTGAATTTACGAGCCGGCTGTTTATATGGCCTGAAGCCGTCTTTTATTGGTAACCGATGCTCGACGAGTTCTCAGCTTAACCCGGGCATCTCGTGATACTCCCAAGCAAAGCAGTCCACGTACTCCCCTGATTAGCGCGATTAACTCGGATTTATAATCGGTTTCTAGATTCTGGTTTACAAATGTCGGCCTACGAATAGTACCATCCCCGATATCCACCTCTTTGAGCGGGTCGGACGATGTAAAACCTTGTCCCAACTTGTCCATGTCGTCTGGTTCTTCAATTGCTTCACACATATCGTTCCTTTCGGCCCGATACTTGTCCAGACGTTTCTGCAACCACTCATTATTGTTGGGATTCATTTATTTGAGTCGCAGCCGATTATCTCCAACCGGCTTTAAGGATACTGGCAGGAATCCGTCCCTGGTAGCACTCAGGAAATCGAATCCGGATAAATCATGTCCCGAAAGACATGAGACATTGGAGTGTTGCCAATCAACAATAGACTCGGCTAAGGCAATACATGCCGAGTTATCAGCATGAACAACTTCAGTCTCATCATCGATCCATTGTACGAGTTGTTGGTGCATGGTAGATGACACACATTGATTTGCATGGAGCCAATCTCGTCCGAGTAGCACATTGTAATTCCCCTGCACCTCAGCAACAAAGAATGCAGTAGCCAAAGTTTTGCTTCCCACTGTGAGTTCCAAGCTGATGACTCCTCTGGCTTCTACTCCTTCTCCTCCTTCGAACCCGTTCAGTACCATGTTCTTCTTCATCAGATCATTATCCTCCAGTTGCAATTTCTTGAAGACAGAATACGGCATTAGATTTACCACAGCTCCTCCATCAACCATCATCCTGGTAACCGGCTTCCCGTTGATATGTCCCCTGACGTACAAAGGTTTAAGGTGCTTAACCGGTTCCTAAGGTTTCTCGGAGACAACATTCTTGGGTCCGAAGTTGATCTGCGCTAACTCGGCTTCTTCTTCTACAACACGGAATTCAGCAGGCAAATAATATACCATGTTAATGTCCATACCTACCCGAGTCGGCGTACCCTCGTAGTCCAATAATTCTTCATCTGTTGGATTTTCCAACTCGTCTACCACCAAGTCATCTGCCGGGTCCTCATTTGCCGACTCGTCTATTGCTGAGTCCCCTGCCGGGTCCTCATTGGTCGACTCCTTGTCCGACTCATCCATCGCCGAGTCCTCTGCCGGGTCTTCATTGGCCGACTCGTTGTCTGAATTGTCCATTGCCGACTCCAGTGTTTCTGACTTGTCTCCTGCCATCTTGTCCTCTGCTTCCAAGTCCGTTGCTTCTACTTCATCTGCCCATGACGAATAAGTAATGGCCGGTACAGAAACTATCTTCGTTTCGTTGTTTACAGCAGGACTTGGTGCAATCATCGAAGGAGTTGTCACAGGATTCGGCTTTGGTACCCATACTTGTGTTAACACCATTGGTCTTTCAGAGTCGAACTTGGCATCTCTAGCTTGTTCAGCCTCCTTTTCTGCCCTTTCCCGGTTCCTTGCCCTTTGCAGTTTCCGCTTCTGTGTCTTCGTTATACCCGGCGGACACCACTTTGGCTGAATGTATTTTGGATCCCGGGGTTTGGCTACCTCGGTTCGGCTGGATCCGGCTTCATGGTCAATGGACATTGCTTTGGGCATTATAGCCAATATCGGCTTATCATCTGCCGGCTTTGTAACCAGGTCCTTCAGCTTCAGCACATGCGTCCCAATGACTAATGAATTGTCAAGGATCACCCTCCTCTCTATGTTGGCTGCCTTGGCTCCTTGCTCCTTGACTCGCCAGTAGGAGGATTCACCAGGATACACGAGTCGGCTCTGCATAGTTTGCCGGATTACTTGACGCTTGGACTCCCCGGCCGACTCTTGGTATCGGTGACTCCTCTCGGTGGATGGTGACCTCGGTCGCTTCCCATGTTGCCGGTTTACTTTGGACCCGGCCTGGCGCACGTACTTGTTCAGCAGCATATCGAAAGTTGGCTTGATCTTCTTTGGCTTGTATTCAACTTGATTTGTCTTCCATTTGCCGACTTCCGGGTTCCGGGGTTTCATGAACCGAGGTTGTCCCCCAAGTCCCAGATTCCGGATTCCGGGTTCTCTAGCTTGTGGTTGTTGCCCCCCCGAGTGTGGAGTTCTTGACGGTGATTTTTATAACCTCTTTTCCATCGGGTTGCCGGGTCAACGTGATTTCTCTCCTTGCTTCCTTGACGCCGGCTTCTTTCCTAGGCTCACCAATAACCACGTTAGATTTTTTAGCGCCTTCGGCCACTTCTGGCTGAAGAAGAACATTCTTTCCCTCGAGATCTAGCACGTTCATTGGGAACGGCTGTGTGTCAATGGCCATGCCGGCAAAGCTTAATCGTCCATCGTTGAGGGCCGATTGAATCTGTCGACGAAAGACATTACAATCATTAGTAGCATGAGAGAAAGAGTTGTGATACTTGCAATAAGCATGTCGCCTTAACTCATCAGGAGACGGCATAACATGGTTAACCCAGATCACTTTATCTTTTAACAAGGCATCAAAAATTCTATCGCATTTGCCTACGTCAAAAGTGCACTTTACCTCATCATCCCGGTTCTTACGAACCGGCTTTAGGTCATCACATGTATAGGGTTTGGCCTTACTTAGCCAAACAAACTCGGCACATAAACATCGGTTTCATCACTGGAGTCGGCATCATATTCAATAGCGTTAAGCCGACTCCTGCTCATCCGATGCGAGTCTTTGGGCTCATTAACTCGACTTTCATGAGCCAGAGCTCTCTCCTGGACCTGACCGATAGAGGAGAACTCGTGTCCTTCTAGCCTTTCTCTTAGATATGTTCTTAACCCATTAAAAACTAAGTCGGCCATATCTCTCTTAGTTATCGCCAAGCTATAACATCGGTTCCTAGTGTTTCTAAATCTTTTGATATAATCGGATACCGATTCATCATGTTTCTGCTTAACCGATGTAAGATGGGACAACTTCAGTTCGACTTCTCCGGCATAGAAATGCTCATGAAAGGTTCGCTCCAAGTGAAACCAGGTATGTATAGAGTTAGGAGCTAAAGCCGAAAACCAAGAAAAAGCAACCCCGGTTAACGACAAAGAGAACAAGCAAACTTTGATGTGATCATGATTAGCTTCACCTAATTGAGCCAAATATTGACTAATGTGTTCCCATGTCGATTTATTATCCACCCCATTGAACTTAGAAAACTCAGGGACTCTATAACCAGGTGGGTAGGGTTGTAAATCGAAATACTTGGGATAAGGTTTAACGTAGGTTCTAGGTTTTGGTATAAACCCGAGTCTATCATATGTCAGCTGGTCTAATCTTTTATTGAACTCAACCACTAAATCTTCCATGTTAGACGGCTGACTCGGGACAGGAACAGAATTGGTTACTGGGCCAGATTGCATCCAAGGAGCCGTATCTGAATTCGACACTGACCCGCGTCCCAGAAGCTGCACCGTTGTAATGCACTCCGGATCGGGGTTGGACAGGGTAATGTACTAACAATTTGGTTTTCTTTATTCGGGCTCATCGGTTGGGTGTCCGATGTCTGGCCTTGGGTGGTGTTTTTCTTAGCAGCATCATGTTATAGCATAGCATTATAAACTTTATCCGTACCTTGTGAAACATGATACTGGATCTCGGCTAATTTCTCAGAAGTAAAGATACTGTCACTTACAGCAGGTATGTCAGTGTTGATACCCAGAGGTACGTACTCCGGCTCCTTGATCGGCGCAGTTATGGCTTGCCGATCCAATTTGAAGCTGGCCATGTACAACTCCTCATCCTCCCGATCTTTCTGGCGTAGCAGTGCCTCGACGTCCTCGCGTCTCTTTTTCTTCCATGCATCCAGGCCTTGGCATTGTTCCTCCGACAGATCCTTGACAGTAGGCATGATAATGTTGTCAGTGGTAATGCTAGACATATCTGTAGCCTTAGAACCGGTCATTGCTGTCCGATTTAGATTTAGAGATGTCCCCAGCGAAGTCGCCAAAAAGTGTGCTGCGATTAAAACGCGTCACACGAACACATCCTCGTGTACCTGCAGAGCCGGGGGAGATACTCCGCAATTCGCCCCGCGGGAGGCCGGGTCTTAGCGCGATACGCAAGACAGAGACTCGGCGCGTTTGAAACCAGACGCCCCAGCCCCTCGGGAGGGATCCCGTCAGAGGAAGCCGGTGACGATTGGCTGAGTTAAGCCGGACTTGGCCGCTCTCAACTCGGTTGTCGATATTCGATGAACTCGCAAGAAGTCGCCGAATAACGGAAGCAAGAACAAGGGTTTGAGGGTAAAAAGTAGGGTTTGTATTGATTGTCGATTGTTTGCTTAATTTCAATCGGCCGTCACCTCCTACATATATATAGTGAGGCGGCTGGACTTCCCGTACAAGCTTTTGGACTTCTACAAGGATTACAACTCATGGACTAAGTCGGTTTCTACTTATAAATTAGGTAACACTCCCGGTCGGATCCGTGCTGGACATCTCCGGCTCTTAGAAAGTGACCTTTTGTCTTCCGGGTTGAACCCGAACTCGTTCTGGCTCCACCGACTCCTGTTTTGGGCTTTGGCAAGTATTAAACTTCCTCACATCTGGCTTCTCCGATGCGGCTCTAGAATCTTCAAGAAGCTTCGAATCTGGCCTGCGCCGGGTCCTGTCAAACCGGGTTCTGTCAAACCGGGTTCTGATTAAACCGGGTTCTGTCAAACCGGGTTCTGGACATGCCGGGTTCTGGACATGCCGGGTTAACTCCTACCGGGTCATGACCCCAGGTTCTCTTCGAGTCATCTGTCCTTTCGAGTAAGCGCTTGAACCTATAGTCCGGGTTGTCATTACCGACTCCTGGATATATCGGGTTTGCTTCCTGCGGGGTCACCAACAAGTCGCCATTCCCTCCTGAGGGCTCTTGAACCTGGTACTTGCCAAAAACGGGTGCTAACAACTTTTTAATAAAACATCCTTTTCTTTAGTTCTACTTCTTCTACTCGCAAATTATTCAAGAAAATTATAAGCATTTATATTACATTAGAAAAAGGTTCATGTTGAAGTGATGGTGCCACTCGCATGGATGTGCAACCACACCTCCCACCGAGCCGCGTTATGAACTCTTCGCTTCTCGACATCGCTAACCAGAAAAATAGGGAACACCTCTTATTGTTTGGCCATCGGGGGATGGCCTCACTAGCCTACATGCCAACTTGCATATACAAATCAAAGACGGCGAGACATATCCTTTTTGAATGTTGTTACTCTAGAAGAATTTGAACGGATGCGACACATTGGCTCTCTGTTCGACCATTCTTGTGAGTAGGCCAGGAAGATCAATTGTTATTGATTATTGGCATGTTCTGTCCGCCACTCCATCCTCCTCACCCAAGGGGATCAAATCCGTGATCTACTTGGGAAATTTGGAAGGAGAAAAACATGTGGGTTTTGAACAACAATTCCTAGATGTCATCCATCCATACTTAGCACATCAAATACGAAAGGAAAAACAGGTTCCTGGCGGGGGTATGAAGCTAGCGGTAATTCTTGGCGAACTCGTTTTTTTTGTCATCCTTTTCTACTTGGCTTAGGTCTCCCTATGTTTGTTTCTCCTATATCAATATAAAAGCCAAAACTTTTATCTCGTATCAAATAAAAGGACGAGGGAGGGTGTGTGTGTGTGTGTGGGGGGGGGGGGGTGGTGGTGGTAGTCTTGAAGTGCTGCATAACCTCGAATCCTAGAAATGCAAAAATATATGAATTAATGATACGTGTCAAACGTATCAATAATTTTTGATTGATCCATGATTATTTTATATCGATGCCATATGTATTTATTATCATATTATATCATTTTAGGCATTTTATTGGACTAACCTATTGACAAGATGTCCAGTGACAGTTCCCTGTTTTTGTGCTGTTTTTGTTGCAGAAAGTTACTTCTGGAAATATTGTCAGAATTGGACAAAAATTTACGGGGATTTTTCATTGAAGAAATAAATACCGGAGCCAAAAGGGCGACCCCGGGGGACCCACATAGGCCAGGGGCGGCTCCTGGCCGCGGCCTAGGGCCCACCCGCAGATGGGACCCACCCCAGTCCCGTGGGGCACCTCTCGGCCTCTTCCGACGCCCATAAATCATCCCTGACAAAAAACACCTAACCTCCGAAGGATTTTCCCAATTACGATACAGAGCTCCACCGCCATCGCCGACAAGTTTCGAGGGTCAGATTGTTCCTGTTCTGGCACCCTGCCGAGACGGGGATTGGCCCCCGGATCCATCTTCATCGCCACCACTGCCTCCGGGATGTGTTGTGAGTAGTTCCCCCGTGGACTAAGGGTCTATGGTAGTAGCTAGTTGGTAGTCTCTCTCCCTTGTGCCTCCATGTTTATGATCTTGTGAGCTGCCTAACATGATCAAGATCGACTATTGCAATGCTATGTGATGTGTTTGCTGGGATCCGATGGATTATGAAGTTATGATCAGATTGTGCATGGTTCTTATATATTAATTTATGTTCTTGCATGCTCTTCGATCTAATGGTTAATGGAATCCCATATTAGGGTTTGTTGTATGTTGATAGAACTAATGGTAGGGTTTGCCGGAGTGACAAAAACCTGAAACCCCGAGTTAGTTCTTGAGATGTATGGGATGAAGGAGGACGTTTTATGTTTGTTAATGCTATGGTTGGATTTTGCCTAAATGTATGTTTAGTATTTGCGGATGCTTGCTAACGTTCCAATCATATAGACGTGTAATAACTAGATGTGAGAGCGCGTGTGCTATGGCCTCTCCCACTTATTTAAGTTGCAGTCCTTTTATGCCATTAACTGTTTAGATCTCTAAGAGAGAGTATTTATTCTAGATAGTTGGTTCATGCCCCCTCTTGTGCCTGGGCACGAGTGACAGAAACTTCTAAGGACGAGGGTGTGCTGTTGCGACTAGGGGTAAAACAACGGTGTTTATGTCTACATGATTATAAATATTGCATACATCATACACTTTACTTAATGCAAATATCTGTTTCTTGCAACTTAATACCGATGGGTCACAGGCTGGATACGATCCCTAGGTGGACTTTTTAGACAAATATGCAGTTGGATGACGGTCTTTGTTATTTGTTGTGACGCATACATAAATATTACCATGAACACTTTGATATAGCTAGATTAAGTTTGTGTCATAATCTTGTTAATTGCCCAACTGTAATTTGTTTACCCGTCATATGAGTATTTTATTTATTGGAGAGACACCACTGGTGAAACCATGGGCCCTGATACGTCTCAAACGTATCTATAATTTTTGAGTGATCCATGCTAGTTTTGTGATATTGTCACATGTTTTTACTGTCAATTATATCATTTTTATGCATTTTGTCGGACTAACCTATTGACAAGATGCCAAGTGCCAGTTCCCTGTTTTTGCTGTCTTTTTGTTTCAGATATTTACTTCTGGAAATATTCTTGGAATTGGACCAAAATTTACGGGCATTATTTTTACGCCAATACGAAGACGGAGTCCGAAGGTCAGCCTGGGAGGCGACCCACAGGGCAGAGGCGCCCCCCTACCGCGGCCCAAGGTGGACCCGCGGGTGGGGCCCGCCCCTGCCCGTGGGGCACCTCCTCGGCCCCCTCCGACGCCTATACATAGCCTTTTTACCTAAAAACGTCGAGGCGGCCATTATTTTCCAAAAACTCGACCCCGACGCACCGTCACCGAAAACCCTAGTTCGGGGTCCAATCTGAAGCTGATCCCGACACTCTGCGGGAGGGGAGATCGATCCCGGAGGGCTCTTCATCACCATGCCTTCCTCCGGGATGAGTTGTGAGTAGTCTCACCTTGGACTACGGGTCCATGGCAGTAGCTAGTTGGGAGTCTTTCTCTCTTGTGCTTCATGTCTTATGATCTTGTGAGCTGCCTAACATGATCAAGATCGATTATTGTAATGCTATGTGATGTGTTTGCTGGGATCCGATGGATTATGAAGTTATGTTCAGATTGTGCATGATTCTTATATGTTGATTTATGTTTTGCATGCTCTCCGATGTGCGTAGTTACTTTGGCCAAGTGATTGTGTGTATCTCCAAGAGAGGGTATTTATGCTAGATAGTGGGTTCATGCCCCCTTTTGTTCCTGGGCACGAGTGACAGAAACGTCTAAGGGCGAGGGTGTGCTGTTGCTACTAAGGGTAAAATAGCGGTGTTAATGTCTCTTTTGATATTAGTATTGCTTACTTCATGCACTTTACTTAATGCAATTGTCTGTTGCTTGCAACTTAATACCGTTGGGTGACAGGCTGGATAGCGTTCCCACGGTGGACTTTTTAGACAAAGACACAGTTGGACTCAACGGTCTTTGTTCCTTGTCGTGATGCCTTCATAAATATAATAATGTCCTTTTTGTCATAGCTAAATTGGGTTTGTGTCATGATCTTGTCAATTGCCTAGATGTAATTCGTTCTCCCATCACATGCATATTTTATTTACTTGAGAGACTCCACTAGTGAACCCATGGCCCCCGGTCCATCTTTTTACATTGTTTACAACCTCATTTACTTGATTTTAATCATCATTACTCCTCTGGTCACTTTTCATTATTTCATCCATTTCATCATACAATTAACCACTTTGTTTTCTGCGAGACCGGAAAGATTGACAACCTTTCCGCCGTTGGGGGCAAAGTATTTTGGTTGAGTGTGTGCAGGTCCATGTCTATTGAAGGTCAAGTGCCAGAGATCTTCAACATTCACCTCGTTTTTGATTTCAAAGTCCTACTGGTTCGATAAACCCTGGTTCGTTAAACGAGGGAAAACTGCTACTAGCTGCAATTCCGCCTTCGCTTGGGGCACCACCCAACTCATTTTCATACAGCAGCAAGCTCTTTTCTGGCGCCATCGCCGGGGACTTTGGAGCTACAGAAAGGGGAGTCTCGCACCCTCAATCTCTTTACTTTGTTTTTGTCTTGCTTGCTTTATTTCTCGTTTAGTTTATTTTCCTGTTTCAAAATTTTAAAACCCAACAAAAATTAGTGTAATCTTTATTTCAGTTTTGTTTATCTTTTATCTAGCAACTATGTTTTCTCCTAAGTTTAGTATGAAAGGTGTTAAGGTAGGAAGTGCGGATGTTGTTGGAAAGGACAATATTGAAGAATTCCTCACTTTTATAAGCAAACTCTACACTCATGATAAAAGATCAATAGTTGAGATAACTAATAGTTATGATTCTGCCATATCTTGTTTGGTAGCTCGTCTTGAGAAGAGGTTTGTTAATCTAAATCCTATAATACAGCAAATGTTTCTTAAGCTTGATAGCATGGAAAGAGGGAAGAAAAAAGATTTTTTTATTAGAAACTCTTCTCCATGAATTTGATGATATAGTTAAAGAAGCTAGGAAAATATTTGCTCGTTATGGTGCTCTTGGTTTATATCCTAATATTCACTATTATTTGGATGTTAGGGATGAAAATCTAAGGAAGTACACTCGCACAACTGAAGAAAAGGAGAAAGTTGATATTGCTATACCATTTAAACTCCTAGGGATAGCCGATGCGTTGGAAGGCAATTTTGGTTGGATTTCTCCTCAAAATCTATTCGATGAGAGTAGTCAACCAAAGAGAAAGGAGAAGGGTAATTCTCAGCCCTATATTATTAATATCCAATGCCTTTATGATAAACTTGCTGGTACTCATTTGAAGAATGATGATGCTTTTGATCCCAAAAAAACTTGATATTTTGCATTGCGCCTAGCTAAAAGGCGTTAAAGAAAAGCGCTTGTTGGGAGGCAACCCGTCTTTTATTTTCAGTTTGCTTTTTGTTTTTCTTGAGTCATGAAGTTATTACCTCTGTAGCAACTTCATTGTATCTTTATCTTTTGGTGTTTTGTGCCAAGTTTAGCCTCTAATGTATTGAAAGTGCGAGGTATTGTTTTGCTGTCCAAAAACAGATTCTGTGCGCCTGTTGCACGAAAATCCTAAAATCGCCAGAATTTTATATTTTTCTGATAATTTTTTCAAGCAAGCCTGATGCTTTTATCTATCTTTCGTTAGTTTTAAGTTTTTTAATTTGAGCTGCATAAGTAACTCGAAAAATTCGATCTTTACAGACTTCTCAGATTTCGACAGATTCTGATTTTATTTTGCATTTGTCTCTTTACCATCGTCATATGTGATACTATAGGGGTAGAGTACCACATTGAGGTTTAGTAAGCTGTATCTAATGTCTAATGAAGTTGGTTTGCAATTTGTCATGAGTTGAACACATGTGCATTTTAATTTATAAGCACCAACCCTCTAATCAAATTATGAGAAGTTTTGTGTGAAGAGAGTTTTTAAGTTCCAAAGGAGAGGATGCACCCATGGCACCCCCTCGGAATATCAAGAACCATCAAGAGTCAAAGCTTGGGGATGCCCAAGGCATCCCCTCATCTTTATCGACTATCATAAGGTCGTCTTCGTTGAACTTCGTTTTTATCACTTTACATATTATGTGCTATGCTTGGAGCGTCTTTTTACTTTAAGTTTTGTTTGTTTGTTTGCTGGTCATGTCTTTGTTGGATCCTAGCTTTATTTGTGTGGGAGAGAGACACGCTCCGCTTTTTCGTTTGAATACTCCTTTGCTTCGCTTATATCTTTTTGAGTATTCTTAGCTACTGTGTGTTTTCTAGTAAGCTCTCGCTTTTAGCTTTTATCTTGTTTAGGGCTGCTAGTTGTTAAGTTAAACTCCCTTGTTCTTCACTTATACTTGTTGGAGAGTTGTTGTTGAAAAATTGCTTGAATTGTCAATGCGACAAAATGCTGTTTGTGTGATGATAGAATAAAATGAAAAGCCTGCATAGTTTGGTAGATCATGGTGTGGATACTTGATGCTTCTCAATTATTTTGAGATGTTAAG
Organism: Puccinellia tenuiflora; assembly: GCA_012064385.1. Classification (NCBI taxonomy): domain Eukaryota; kingdom Viridiplantae; phylum Streptophyta; class Magnoliopsida; order Poales; family Poaceae; genus Puccinellia; species Puccinellia tenuiflora. The sequence continues at coordinate 178,525 of QRDG01001618.1, forward strand.
TTGATTGCTTAAACTTACTGGTTATTTGGGTGTAATTGATTAGTAAAGAAATATGGTTGAAAGCTTGAAATTGTGTGGTTTTTCACAGTTGTTAATTCATAGAGCTAATCTTTCCATCAAAAGAATTGTTTGGTCAACAAGGCAGACGGTGTAGAGTTTTTATGGTTATGACTGGTAAATGTCTTATGTTGTTCTGTTACCGGTTATTGTTAGATGTTTGCTTCAAACACCCTTTTTTGCTAAGCCTAAAAAATTTGTACTGAGTGTATGGTTCACTCGTGCATCCAATCACTAAAGCCAAACTTTCTTGCTAGCTGAGTCCACCATATCTACCTATGCATGGTATTTCTTGCCATTCCAAGTAAATTTGTCATGTGCTACCTTTAAAAAATTCAAAATATTTCTTTTTGTGCCTCTATTTTTAAGCTCATGAGGGAGCAGTGGAGAGCTAGATATAACTTGTGACGAGCAAGGTCATTTCCCCCCTTTCACCCGATGTCGATGGATTACGTCTTCACTTGAATCAACCCAAGAGCAGCTTAAGCAAAAATATAAATATAACTCACAATTCTCCTCCGCACAATGCAAAGCTGAGAAATCAGCCCAAACATTGGACAGTGGTGAAACCAAGGAGAAAGAAGAGCGTACTCGCTCTTCTAAAAACAAGCTGCTCTCACAAGTCTAAAAAACCTTGCTTGTCATGAGGGACTAGATAGCTTCTCTGTTGTGAAGTCGTTGATGAAAGCATGCATACCTCAAAATCATTTTACTTCTGTTTTAAAAATCAAAAAGCTCTAGCACATGACTAATCCCTACTTTCCCTCTGCGAAGGGCCTTTCTTTTACTTTTAATGTTGAGTCAGTTTTCCCTTTTTCCTTCTATCTCCACAAAATCAAACATCTAGTATTGACCCTGGGTATCATTGAGCATATTACATTATCAGGATTAAACATGAATCTTTATATTGACTTTATCTATAAGATAAGCTGTTGGAAGTTGAAGCTTTTTGCTAATGCTTACATCTTCCTTTGTGTTGATTCTCAAACACTTTTGTCATGGAATTATTATCCTTGTGAATTAGTCAAATATGTTGATCACATTGTTTTCATGTCTTTGACATACTATTTATGAAAGGTTTTGCTTGAATGATTCAACTTGTTTATTCATTGCTTTTGTCGTGGTATTGTAGAATCTAGCCGCGGCAGGGGTGCCATCGAGCTAGGTAGAGTGAGGGGCTTCGGAGAGACGAGATATTCCGGCGATGGGATAGACACGAGTTTACCCAGCTTCGGATCACACGACGGTGGCGTGATCCTACGTGCTGCTATAAATCACTATATGGCAATATTGCCGGGTTACAGTGATGGATCTCGCCGAGACAGGAGTTCTCGTTGAGAGCGAGTTCGTACGTGTGTGCGCGTATATGCCCTAAGGCGTCCCGTAGGCCGGCTTATAAAGGCATCTGGACCTAGGGCTTACAGGAGGAAACCTAACCGACTAAGTACAGAGTTCTACTCTAACCCGGCCTAAGCCTTGCCTTGTGTGCTAAGTCTTCTGCGATACAGGCCGGCTTCTGGAACCTTTCCTTAGCCGGATGGGCCTCCTGCGCTTCATCATACTGGGCCGCCCGGTAAGCCGGATTCCGACTTACCACCACTATAGGCCACCCTGGTATGCTGGCTTTTAGTCTTCTCTGTGAGGATACCGGTTCGGCATAACCCCAACAGTAGCCCCCGGAAAGCTTAAAGTACTTCAGCGGCTGGCTTCAGTCTTCCGGCAATGCGTTGTCCGGGAAATTCATCATCCGTCTTCAGTCTTGGAGCATTCCCAGAAACCTGCAATCATGCCGAACAGCTTTGTCGATTTCGGTGTGCCGGCTCTTTATGACGAAAAGCATTTGGACGAGTAATGACACACGTCCGTCGATTTGATGGCTATGTCAGACCCAGCAGTGTGAGTGGAGGAGCATCTTTGAATGCAGGGCTAGTTTCCGTTTTTCCCGCGCGAGAATCGACGCGTCGGAGGGAAGGAACTGCTCCAACGGCTCGATCCCGCGACGCGTGGCGAAAACTCCGGCTCCTGACCGTTGCCCGAATCTCAGCACGCCCACTATTTAAGCTGGACGCCTCGCCTTCGTCGCGACCACGCTGCCATTTGCAACCCTAGCGCCAAGCTCTTCCAGATCTCAACTCCTCCCGAGCTCAAGTTCTTCCAGTTCATCACCATGTTTCCATGGCATCCAGCGTCCCCAGCTCTCCTGTGGCTGACGCCGCACTGCTCGGTTCGGCTCCGCTGATGGGAGGCTCCGCATCCATGGCTGACGCCGCCGCCGTCGAGCCAACTGCCGCTGCATCTGCATCTCCTTCAGCTCCGGCGAGCACCTCCACCGCTTCGTGTCGCGATGAAGTGGCTTTAGCAAAAGTCGTAGCCAAAGCCGCCGCCACGGTAGCCACTGCTTCTGGAGCCGATGATGCTGCAGCCGAAGGGCTGAGTGCCGGCGAAGAAGAGGAGCAAGAGGAAGCCGGCAACAACAAAGGTGCTGCCAGTAACCCGACCCACAACTGGGTCTGCTCCGCGGTGGAAGAGGGCGAGCTACGAAGCATGGCCTTCGACGGCGTCCTCCCTCCATGTTTCGAGGATGCGCCGGCTTGGCGCTCCGCCTTAGGTGACCCGTCCCCGACACCTATCAGGGATGAACGAGTACTTCTCTCCTCCCACATCTCTAGGGGCTTCTCTTTGCCGCCGTCGGCTTTCTTGATAGAGATCTTAGACCATTACGGTCTCCAACTCCACAACATTACCCCCAACAGCCTGCTATACATCTCCGGCTTTGTAGCACTCTTTGAAGGCTACTTAGGCTTAAAACCTAGGATAGACTTCTTCCAAAGATGCTTCTTAGTCAAGAGGCAGACTGTGAACAAGGATCTGCTGGTGGTCGGCTCCATCAGCTTCAACTGCCGCCGGGACATAGATTGGTACCCTCAGGTGTCAATCGTTGATTCGGCAAAGGGGTGGGTGTCCACCTTTTTCTACTGCAAGGATGTGGCGCCACCAAACCGGCTGCAAGGCCCTGCCCCTTTCACCGACGAAGCCGGCACGCCCCTTCCCTCGTGGACGAAGAAACTGTCGGCGAATATGCTGGTGGACCATGCCGCCATTCAGGCACGGATTTCGGCTTTAACCTTCGGCTCTCCTCCCCTAACTGAGGAGGACACCATATTATGCTGGCTCAAAAGGCGGATCCAGCCCCTTCAACATCGTGCTCGCCTTCTATGCGAGTACACGGACAAGTCTGATCCCATGCGGACCAGCGAGAAAGACCTGGACCGAGGCCTGTTCGAGGCTCGGTTCAATAAGCTTATCAAAGCCCGGCCTAACGAAGGTCGGCAATATGAAGAATCGATGCCGATGTATACGGCAGCCAACCCTCCCCCAAAGGTACTTTGTCGTATTCAAAGTTCAATTCTTCAAGGGATTCCGACTTTATGCCTAACAAGTTGACTTGTGTGTATCCTTCAGATCCTAGGCCTCTCCGACTCTGGGTCAGCTGGCACATCTTCGTCCAGCAAAGTGACCAAGCGTCCTATCACTTTTTCTTCGGCTCAGGCAGAGAGCCGGAAGAGGAAGAGCCAATCTGTTACGATTGGCGCCAAGTCATCAGAGGATGACGACACTCTCGCTGGGCTCAATATCCCCAGCAAGAAGTAAGTCGGTTGAAAACATCTCTTCCTTGCTCTGCAATATTGCTGGATTTACTAAGCCTGACCCTTTTATCTTTGCAGGATCAAGAAGGGTCCAGCCCTTAAACAAAAGACATGCGCCACGCGGAAGAAGGCATCTCCCGCTGTTGCTCCTGCTACTCCTTCGGTCCCAAAGCCGAACCCTGTTGAGGAGAGCAGCCGCACCATGGTGGCGAGCCCTGCTTTAGGAAGAGCCGGGATTATCCCTCCTCCACAATGGAAAGAGATAACGGGAAAGGTGACAACACCTCCTTCCTCACCAAGGGCTGAAGCTCCGGCTAATGATGCCCCCATCCTTTCCTCCAATCAAGGCCGAGGCCTTTGACGAAGAGGGATACATCAAGCCGGAATTCATGAGCCGGTTCATACGGGCCCCTCGGCTGCCCTGGAAGAAAGGAACAACCGTCCGGGACGATGAGCCGGATCAGACAAAGGCCTATGACACCTTTGATGTCATAGAGATCCTTGAGGACCAGCAGAATTACTTTTCTGAGTCCTTTGATGCGGGCATGTCCCTTCTGTGCGAGCACTACCAGGTAAATACCTTCCCTAGTAGCCCCCGAGCACTATGCCGAGCTAAATTATAAGAGATAGCCGACATAGTGGTCCGAGACAGCACATATGCATCCGCCTAGCCCCCACGATTAAATGCCATCATGTAGCCACCTTGTCATACCAATACCACTTTAGGATTTTAGCGGCTCCTTACGCAGATTCATCGAGAAATTGGCGCTGAAACCATCAATTCTTTGGGTTTGCGAAATCAGGAGATGCGCCGGCTAAAGACCGAGCTGGCGAACAAGGACGCCATTATTTCCGGGTTTGAGGCGGACCGGGTCATGTATCAAGGTAACGATACCGTAAACCTTCAACTTCTTGTATCCGGCTTATTTGTTATACTGCTGACAATTTGTCTGTTGCAGACGCCATCAACAAGGCCAGGGAGTTCACTGAGAGCATTGGCAGTATCGACCGGCTCCGCAACGAGAACATTGAGCTGAATAAGCTTAATGAGGCGATGAAAACGGAGCTGGAGGCAACCAAGAAGTGCCTTGCTCAAGCCGAACAATCCTTGGAGACGGAGAAGCAGAGCAACAAGGACGCTCTCCGTGACGTTCAAGACTGGCTTGACAAGCGTCTTGACGAATCGCTAGCAATAGACAACCAGCTTTTGAGTAAGTTTTTACTTAAGAACTCAATTTTGCTGTTTTTATGTCTTGGCCAATTAATAATTTGACTTCGCCTTTTACAGCTCCGGCGGGTTATGGCCACGAGCTGACAGCGGAGAACCGGCTTGACCGGATTTGGAAGTAGGGGAGCTTATCCCGAAGATACTTTCTTCTGGGAGAAAGCTTGTCGAGAAATTCTTTCCCGGCAACCCCGAACCCTTGACTGACCTTGCTGGTCTGGAAGCCGAACTGGACGAGGCGGCGTCGCTCTTTGACGAACGGCTGCGGTCCAGTGCTCGTGGAGGCGCGAAGACAGCTTTAGGCCTAATGATGGCGCACTACCCGGAGGTAGAAGCCTGGCGCACTGCATCCGGCTTTCCTCTTGAAAAAGAGGACGGCACGTCTCTGGATGAACAAGAGCGCAAGAAAATCCTTCACTCCGTCTCCGGTTACGCCAGCAAAATCGCCAAGATGGTCTCCCTCACCACAATCTTCAAGGAAGTGCCGTGCCCGCCCACTCCCGTCCAATCAGATGATGACAGCGAAGAGGCGGACAAATCTGCATAAGCCGAAGTTACTCCTTTGAGCCGGCCTTCCTGAAAATGTAAAGTTTTAAGATGTAATGATGTTCAAACAGTTTGAAATGTTTGTAGACAAAGTCTTTTGCCGTGCTAATTCGGCTTATATATTTTGCAAGTTTGCTATTTTTATGCCTTAGTTTATTATGGCCTTGACACCTTAGCCTTTAAGCGCCGGCAAATCTATTGCGAAGCAAACCTGCTGAGTAACAGGGTACTCAATGACCAATCTGTTTAGACCCAGATCAAGTGCCGCCTTTCGGTGCCGAAACGCTTTGAAGCAACCCGGCGCAAAAAGCTATCAGACAAATGTTATTTGGCAAAATTTTTGTTTTTTCATCGCCTTAAGGCGGATTCAACAAGAAAGAGAATTTACCAACTAGCAACACATGCAATTTCGGGTAAACTTATAATATCAATAAGATCATTGGGAAATAAAGGATGGTACGGATTCTCGAATTTCACATGAGAGGAGCCAAATTTTATTTCATGATAACATTGACAGGGTTACAATAGAATTTGCTAAGTGTAAAAAGGATGTAGCTGAGCGATATTCTAGGGACGTTTCGTCTCATCTAATTCGTCATCTACAAGCCTTTTCATCTTGCGACCTTTCTTCCTGGGATCTTTCTTTGAATCCCTTAAGTCGAGGAGATAGTATGACCCGTTTTTCAGTGCTTTACTGATAACGAAGGGTCCTTCCCATGGAGGGGATAACTTGTGCTGCCGGCTTTGCACAAGACGAAGCACTAAGTTGCCTTCTCGAAAAGACCGATTCCGCACCCTATGGCTCTGATAGCGACGTAGATCTTGTTGATAGATGGCGGATCGTTGGAGAGCTAACTCTCTTTCTTCTTCGAGGATATCTAAGCCGTCTTGACGTGCTTCTTCTGCGTCTTTCTCGACGTAGGCTGCGACTCGAGGCGAATCGTGGATCATGTCAGTTGGCAATACTGCTTCAGCTCCATAGACGAGGAAGAAGGGGGTGAAGCCGGTTGACCTGTTTGTGGTAGTACGAATACTCCATAGAACAGCCGGCAATTCATCCACCCAAGCGCCAGCTGCTCGGTGCAAAGGAGTTTCAAGCCTCGGCTTAATACCCTGCAGAATTATGCCGTTAGTGCGCTCTACCTGTCCATTGGATTGCGGATGCACCACCGATGCCACATCGAGCCGGATTTTTGAACGGCTGCAAAACTTCAATAGCTCACCGATGGCAAAGTTTGTGCCATTGTCAGTGATAATGCTATGCGGTATGCCGAATCGAGTTGTTATCTCGACGATGAACTTTGTAGCTGTAGCTCCGTCGAGTTTCTTGATGGGCTTTGCCTCCACCCACTTTGTGAATTTGTCGACCGCCACCAGCAGATGAGTTAAGCCTCCCCTTGCCGTCTTGAAAGGTCCCACCATGTCAAGCCCCCAGACCGCGAATGGCCAAGTTATAGGGATCGTCCGGAGCTCCTGAGCTGGCAAGTGAGCCTGCTTCGCGTAGCGTTGACACCCTTCACAAGTTTTGACGATGTTGATAGCATCCTCCTTAGCCGTCAGCCAGAAGAAACCGTGCCAGAACGCCTTGGCAACCAACGCCTTTGCTGCCACGTGATGCCCACATTCGCCAGAGTGGATTTCCTCTAGGATTTTCCGCCCTTCCTCTGGAGAGACGCACCTTTGGAAGTTGCCGGATGTGCTCCGTTTATAAAGCTGTCCATCAATGATCGTGTACGCCTTTGCTCGACGTTCAATCTGACGGCTTAGTACTTCGTCATCCTTGGGCAGTTTCCTGTTCACCAAAAAATCAATATATGGCGTGGTCCAATCTGGAGTTACCAGGCACACGTGAACCGATTCTGCCGACAAGGGACAATCTTCGTCGCCTCCTTTGATGGACGGCTTATGCAGATTATGAAGGAATACATCAGGAGGAACATCCCTCTTTTGGGAGCCTATCCTGGCGAAAGCATCAGCAGCTTCATTGTCGTCTTGGGAGATATGCCGGACCTCTAAGCCGGCGAAACATCGGCCGAAATCGTCGACTATTCTCCTGTACTCTGCCATTGTTGGGCTTTTTGTGTCCCAGGCTCCGTCAAGTTGCTGCGCCACCAGATCTGAGTCACTAAAGCAAAGTATGCGCTTTACCCCCAATTCCTTTGCCATATGAAGGCCATGTAGGAGGGCTTCATACTCTGCTACATTGTTGGTGGCATTGAAGTGGATTCGGAGGACGTAGCTAAGATTGTCACCCTTGGGTGACTTTAACACCACGCCAGCCCCCGAGCCCTCTTTCATCTTTGAGCCGTCAAAGTGCATGATCCAGTACTGAGAATCCGGCAAAGGTGTGCTCTCCATCACCTCTGTCCAATCTGTGACAAAGTCGGCCAAGACTTGAGACTTGATGGCTGTTCTCGGCTTGTACTGTATGTCGAACGCTGCTAACTCGATTCCCCATTTGGCGACTCGTCCTGTTGCGTCGGCATTGTTGATGATGTCCTTGAGCGGAGCCTTACTGACCACCGTGATCGTGTGATCGTGGAAATAATGGCGCAGCTTCCTGGCTGCAAAGAATACGCTATATGCTAACTTCTGGTAGTGAGGATAGCGCTGCTTCAAATCTGAGAACACCTCGCTAATGAAATAGACAGGGCGCTGATCCGGCCATTGCTTTCCCTCTTCCAAGCGTTCGACTACAATGACGGCACCGATGACAAAGTTTGTGGCCGACAAGTAGAGCAAAAGTGGCTCCCTTTCCTTTGGAGCTGCCAGGATTGGAGCGTGCGTTAATGTATACTTCAGCTGAGCTAAGGCTGCCTCTGCTTCCTTTGTCCAGACAAAGTTGTCCGACTTTTTGAGGAGTTTGTACAGGGGCAAAGCTTTATCTCCAAGCCGGCTGATGAATTGGCTAACAGCCGCGGCGGAACCCGTAAGCCGTTGTATGTCCTTCAGATAAGTCGGCCTTTCGATGTTCTGAATCGCCTTTATCTTTTCCGGGTTAACTTCAATTCCTCTTTGAGAAACGATGAAGCCCAGAAGCTTGCCTGCGGGTACACCGAAGACGCATTTTGCCGGATTAAGCTTCATCTGGTACTCCCTTAGATTTGCAAAGGTTTCTGACAGATCGGCGATGAGATCGCCCCGCTTCTTCGACATGACAGCAATGTCGTCGACATAGACGTGAACATTGCGGCCAATTTGCTTGTCCAAACACCACTGCATACACCTTTGGTAAGTAGCACCGACGTTCTTTAAGCCGAACGGCATTGTGACATAGCAGTAATTGCCATATGGCGTAGTGAAGGATGTTTTGATTTGATCAGATTCCTTCATCTTTATCTGATGGTAACCCGAATAAGCGTCCAGAAAACATAGCATCTCTGAGCCGGCAGTTGAATCAATGACCTGATCGATACGCGGTAAGGCGAACGGATCCTTTGGACAGGCTTTGTTTAAGCCAGTGAAATCAATGCACATACGTAGCTCAGAGGTGTTCTTCTTTGGGACAAGCACGGGATTTGCTAACCAATCAGTGTGGACAACTTCACGGATGATTTGGCGGCAGTGAGCCTTAACATCTCCTTTTCTACCGCCTTACGCTTCTCTGTTCCGAGCCGTCGGAGGCCTTGTTTAACTGGCTTAGCATCCTTGTTGACTTTTAAGGAGTGCTCGGCAAGTTTCCACGGGACACGTGGCATGTCGGATGGAGACCAAGCAAAGATGTCCCGGTTCTCACAGAGAAACTTGACGAGCTTGAATTCCTATTTGTCGCCGAGGCCAGCGCCAATGGTGGTCTCCTTTGTCGGATCTTCTTCTGAGAGCTTCATCTTCTTTGTATCATCCTTTGGTTTGAAGCTTGAGTCAACTTTGTAGGACGGCTTCTCTGTTGCCGGCATCTCATCTGGACTCATTGTCTTCTTCAGATCCTCCAGTTCTTCCCTTGAGATTTCTTGTTCAACATGGACGGCATTGGCAGCTTCACATTCCTTTGCCTTTTTGAAGTCTCCCTTGATTGTGATGATTCCATTGGGTCCCGGCATTTTAAGCTTGCTATAGATGTAGCATGGCCGAGCCATAAATGAGGCAAAAGCCGGATGACAGAAGATTGCATGATAAGCACTTTTAAATGGTACCACCTCAAAGGAGACATCCTCTGTCCAGAAATTGTCGACACCACCAAAGGTGACCTTTAGGGTGATTTGTCCCATCGAGGAGGCTTGTCTTCCCGGCACAATCCCATGAAACTTCACAGTGCTGTGGGTGAGTTGTGACTCGGAAAGACGCATCCTCTTCAATGTTGTGGCATAGAGTATGTTGATACTGCTTCCTCCATCCATGAGGACCTTTGTCAGCTTGTATTTGTCAACTATAGGGCTGACGACTAAAGCATAGGTGCGCTTTGTAGGGACTCTGTCCGGATGATCGCTGCGATCCCAAGTGATGGGGGTGTCGGACCAATCCAAATACTGAGGCACAGCAGGTACCGTAGCGTTGAGCTCTCTCCAAGCCGCCTTTTCCTTGCGAGACGAATCTGTTGCTAGGTTGACGATGAGACTCTCGGCATGCTTAGGGAATTTGCTGCCTTTTCCTTCTTTGGAGGTTGCACCATCAGATTCCGAGGCAGCGTCTTCCTTCTCTTTGACGTCCTTTCTAGATTTGCGCTTATTTCTCGATTTGCCCGCATTGGGGTCCTTAGCGATGTCTCGATTGATGTGACATTGCTGGATCGTGTGGGAGCTTGTCCCGTCCGGCCTGAGATGATGGACACAGGGGTTGTGCTTAATGTCGTCATACTTCACCGTTGGTGGCCGGGATGATTGGTTGTTTGCCGGCTTCTTGTTCTGCAACTTTCCGTTGCCTGAGCCGCCTTTACCAAATGCGGCAGCGACCTCGTGTGAAGGGCCGGCTTGATCTTCAACCTTCTTTTTCCCGGACTCGCGTCGGCGGTTTTCGGCATCTTCCCTATTGTCATCATCAGCTGCAGCGTATTTGTTTGCGCAGGCCAATAAACCGCCCAAGGTTTCCGACTCATCGCTGTAAATCATGAAGCGAAAAGTCGTCCCTTTCCTCAGGGATTGCTTGAAAGCGTGGATCGCCTGCGTCTCTGATACGCCTTCTTAAGCGTTTTTAATTTCGCTTCATCGTGAGATGAACTCACGGCTAGACTCGTTCTTTTGCTGCACACACCGCTGTAAGTCGAATATCGACTTGGGGCGTTTGTACGTGCCTTGGAAGTGCTGAATAAAGACACGCTTCATGTCACTCCAGGTATGTGCTGTCTTTTCCGGCAAACCTTCGATCCACATGCGTCCCGTCCCGGTTAACATCAGGGGCAAAAAACGCACTGCGGAGTCGGCACTGCCTTCATATATGTTGCAGGCACTGACGTAATCTGAGAGCCAGGTCTCAGGGTTAGCCGTGCCGCTGTACTTCTCCACCATCTTTGTTACGCTCGACAAAGTGCGAGGTAAGACTTGCTCTCTGATTGCTCTACCAAAACACTTGGGGCCGAGGTATTGGGCATCTCTGGCCGACTTCCTTTCCTCGATCAGGCTTCGCACATCATTGGCTGAAGGCGGCTTATCCACTGATTTTCCTTGCCTTGGATCATCCCTTTGACGGCTTTGGCTCGCCCTACTCGCGTTACGCGGTGGACTTGGAGACCTTTGCCGTCGGGCAGGGGGTACATATTTGGAAGCGTTATCTCCCTCTCTGCGTGGTGGAGGTGGCGGTGGAGGCGGCATATCACCCCTGCTTTTCTCCTTCCGGGGTGGATTCTCCCCGTCCCGCCGTCGTTCCTGACGGGGTGGTGCCACCTTCTCCTTGCGAGGGTCCTCCTTTCGCTCCCGGCTTCGGTGTCCTGCCCGACTATTGCCAGCCTCACGATGGCGAGACGAGCCTGTCCGGGATTCCGCACCCTTTGGCTGCTTGTCCTTCAGGCTCTTGTCATCGCCTTTGTTGTGGCTGCTTGAGCCGGCCGGGTCATCGTCTGGGTCTGCAGGCGCAGCAGCTTTCGGCTTGTTGGCCGTCGAGTTGCAAAGACGGGAATCGTCAAATAGCCTTCCCGACATGACCTGTGAGTCGTTCTGCTGCCGCTGTGCAACCTCCAGTAAATAAGCCGAATATTTAAGGCGGGCGTCACGGTCCAAGGATTTGTCGAACATGACCTCCTGAGCTGCCTCCATGTTTTTTGCTGGGGTGTTGAAGTAACACAGTTCACTAGTGGAAACAGGGGCTTCGGTTTGGCCCTTCCGTCCCGGTTCCCTTACGGACCGGTACCAATCGTGGCACTAGTCCCGGTCATTGGTCCCAGGGCGCCCGCCAGGACCAGTCCCGGTTCGTAGGGGACCTACCGTCCCGGTTCGTGTTACGAACCGGTGACAAAGGGATGCGGGAGGAGGCGACAGAGGTGGGACCAGCCCGGACAATGCACTGTCCCGGTTCTATTTACAGACCGGGACTAATGGAGGGACTTTAGTACCGGTCCTTGTTACGGACCGGGACTAAATATATTCTATATCATCTTCCACCCCCCGACCCGGCCGTGGCCATTTTTGAGCTCCGGGTTCATCTCCATTTTCTTAACCCTTGCTCCTCCCAACCACGAGTTCGGCCCCTATTTTCTCCACCATTTGTCAAGTTTGGCGGCACCTCATCTACCCGACGGTTAGCACTCCGGTGTTCCTTTTTTAGCTCATTTTGGTGCTACTTAGCAAATTTTATTTTTCTAGTGCTAGCAAGGTGTTTGATGAAATGCCTAAGTAAGAGATTTCATTTTTTTTACATGCAATTTTAGCTCAAATTAAAGTATAATGTATTGGGTTTACAGTTGTCCGGTGACCATCTTTACCATCGTCGATCGCCCGCGCCATCCCGTCGCCGGCACCTCCTCGGTGAGTCTTGTTTTTATCCCTTTTTAACTTATTGATATACTTTAGATGCATGTATATTATCTTACTTTTTTTATATGTATAGTGTGTCATGGTTTTGATATCCGTCCCCGTCGGTCCTCGTCCGGTCTATGACGATCCGGATGTCGTTGTTGAACCGGAAATTCCAACCGACCCTATCATCGAGTTTTTTGAAAATGAAATTAATGATTTGAAAGCAAAACTGGAAATAAGTGAAAATCTCCGTCTCCAAACCCTAGAAGAGAAGATGAAATTGGAGCTCCATATTGCCGACATCGTCGATGAGCACAAGATCAAGATGGATGCAATGCGCTTGAAGATTAGAAAAATTAGAAATTATGCCATTCATAAAGAGGCTTGGTATCATTATGGTGTTGGTTCGATAGTTACCATAGTTGTGATTTTTATCGCATTTGTTGTTGGGCTTAAATTCTTTAGATAGTTGTATGTTAGTTTGAACCAATGTATGTTTGTGAGACTATATGTATTACATTTGGTTATTTGCTCTACTTTGGTTTGAATGTGATGAACTTATATATTAATTCACTTTATCACTGTTATATATTGAAGAAATAGTGTTAATGGTTTTTTATATTTTATTTATATAATGCAGATGAGTCAGATGAGTCGGCAATGGATGTACAGTGACCGACGTTATCCCGACTTTATTAATGGCATGCATTATTTTCTCCAAGTGGCTGAGAAAAACAAGCCGCCAAATGGTTTTATTTCATGTCCATGTAGTGTCTGCAAGAATACTCAGGACTACTCTACCTCACAAACCATTCACGTCCACCTGTTGAAGTCCGGTTTCATGGCCGGTTATAATTGTTGGACCAAGCATGGAGAAAGAGGAGTTATAATGGAAGACAATGAGGAAGAAGAGGATAATGACAACTATCCTATGTTCACTGATCACGGTGGTACATCAATGGGGGAAGATGAAGCTGAAAAAGAGCCCATTGTTGATGAGCCCGATGACGATCTTCGTCGGGCCATTCTTGATGCGAAGATAAACTGTGGAAGTCAAAACGAGAGGTTGAAGTTGGAGAGAATGTTAGAGGATCACAACAAATTGTTGTACCCAAATTGTGAAGATGGGCAGAAAAAGCTGGGCACCACACTGGAATTGCTGCAATGGAAGGCAGAGAATGGTACTTCTGACAAGGGATTTGAAAAATTGCTGAAAATAATAAAGAAGATGCTTCCAAAAGATAACGTATTGCCCCCCAGTACGTACGAAGCAAAGAAGGTTGTCTGCCCACTAGGATTAGAGGTGCAGAAGATACATGCGTGCATCAATGACTGTATCCTCTACCGCGGCGAGGAGTACGAGAATTTGAATGCATGTCCGGTATGCGGTGCATTGAGGTATAAGATCAGGCGAGATGACCCTGGTGAAGTTGAGGACGAGGCGCGCCCCAGGAAGAGAGTTCCTGCGAAGGTGATGTGGTATGCTCCTATAATACCACGGTTGAAACGTTTGTTCCAAAACAAAGAGCATGCCAAGTTGTTGCGATGGCACAAGGAAGACCGTAAGAAAGACGTGATGCTCAGACACCCTGCTGATGGGTCGCAGTGGAGAAAAATTGACAGAGAGTTTCCGACATTTGCAGATGACGCAAGGAACTTAAGATTTGGTCTAAGTACAGATGGCTTTAATCCCTTTGGAGAGCAGAGCTCCAGTCATAGCACCTGGCCTGTGACTCTATGCATCTATAACCTTCCTCCTTGGTTGTGCATGAAGCGGAAGTTCATTATGATGCCAGTACTCATCCAAGGCCCGAAGCAACCCGGCAACGACATTGATGTGTACCTGAGGCCATTAGTTGAAGAACTTTTACAATTGTGGCGCGAAGAAGGTATACGTGTTTGGGATGAGCACAAACAAGATGAATTTGACCTACGAGCATTGCTGTTCGTGACCATCAATGATTGGCCAGCTCTTAGTAACATATCAGGACAGTCAAACAAGGGATACAATGCATGCACACACTGTTTAGGTGATACTGAAAGTATATATCTGGGAAACAAGAATGTGTACCTGGGGCATCGTCGGTTTCTTCCGGAAAGGCACATCGTAAGAAGGAAAGGCAAGCATTTCAAAGGTTTGCCAGATCACCGGCCAAAGCCTAGACGGCCTACTGGGGATGTTATATATGATATGGTAAAGGATTTAAAAGTAATCTTTGGAAAGGGTCTTGGCGGACAATCTGTTCCAAATGATGCTGACGGACACGTGCCGATGTGGAAGAAGAAATCTATATTCTGGGAGTTACCCTATTGGAAAATCCTAGAGGTTCAGTCTGCAATCGACGTGATGCACGTGACGAAAAATCTCTGCGTGAACCTACTAAACTTCTTGGGCGTGTATGGGAAGACGAAAAATACACCGGAATCACGGCTGGACCAGCAACATATGCACGAACGAGACAACCTGAATGCAGAGAAGTATCAAGGTCCTGCCAGCTACGCTCTTACCAAAGAAGAGAAGAAGATCTTTTTTGAAGTACTAAACAGTATCAAGGTCCCGTCAGGCTTCTCGTCGAATATAAAGGGAATAATTAACATGACAGAGTTGAAGTTTCAGAACCTAAAGTCTCATGACTGCCACGTGATTATGACACAATTACTTCCGATTGCACTGAGGGGGCTCCTGCCGGAAAATGTTCGAGTACCCATTGTTAAGCTATGTGCATTCCTCAATGCAATTTCTCAGAAGGTCATCAATCCAGTAACTCTGCCGGATTTACAGAAGGAAGTGGTCCTATGTCTTGTCAGCTTCGAGTTGGTGTTCCCACCCTCCTTCTTCAATATTATGACGCACCTCATAGTTCATCTAGTCGAAGAGATTTTCGTTCTCGGTCCCGTATTTCTACACAACATGTTCCCCTTTGAGAGGTTCATGGGAGTCCTAAAGAAGTACGTTCATAACCGTGCTAGGCCAGAAGGAAGCATATCCAAGGGCTATGGAACAGAGGAGGTCATTGAGTTTTGTGTTGATTTTATTCCTGACCTCAAGGCAATCGGGGTTCCTCAATCACGCTATGAGGGGAGACTGCGGGGAAAAGGCACGCTGGGAAAGAAAGCAATAATATGTATGGACGGGCATTCTTATAGTCAAGCACACTACACGGTTCTACATAATTCCAGCTTGGTGGCTCCGTATATCGAGGAACATAAGAATATTCTACGTTTGAACTTCCCAGAGCAATCTAAATATTGGATTGATGAAGAACACGTGAAGAATTTCGGAGGTTGGTTGCGAACACGTCTCTTTAATGACAGCACTGTTGGAGAACAGCTATACTTGTTGGCCAATGCACCATCTTCGACTATATTGACTTATCAAGGGTATGAGATAAATGGAAATACATTTTACACGGCCAATCAAGATAAAAAGAGCACCAACCAAAACAGTGGTATCCGCTTTGATGCAACAAACAGCAATGGGCAAAAGGACACATATTATGGTTACATAGAGGAGATATGGGAACTTGAATATGGACCATTTTTTAAAGTCCCTTTGTTCAAGTGCAAATGGTTCAACCTGACAGGCGGGGTACATGTAGACCCGAAGTACGGAATAACTACAGTGGATATGCAGAATCTTGGATACGACACCGAACCATTCGTCCTAGCCAGTGAAGTGGCTCAGGTTTTCTATGTGAAGGACATGTCTAGCAGACCGAAGAAAAGAAAAGATAAGCAAGCAGTGAATGCATCGTACGACGTCGAGCCAAAGCGCCACATAGTTCTTTCAGGGAAAAGAAGCATCGTGGGAGTGGAGGACAAGACAGACATGTCAGAAGATTACAATAAGTTTGATGAAATTCCCCCCTTCACAGTGAAAATTGACCCAACCATCGCGTTGAATGATGAAGATTGTCCATGGATACGACGCGATAAGAAGAAAAAATGACAGACACGAAGAAGTGTTGAATGATGTTGATGTATTGTGGTCATTTGTAATAATGTATGAGATATTTATTTATCCTAACTTGTTCTATACATATGTGTAATAATTGGTAGAATTTTGTTTTGACTGTTAAAAAGTTGAGGGTTTTTCATTAAATATTTAAAATGTTAAATATATTTATCCTAACCTCGGATTTTATTAGTACAACGGTTTTACTCAACTCATCTATTTAAATGTTCAATATATATAACATATTCATATTTACATTTGGAAACATGTAAAGTTTATAAAATATGAACATTTGAAAACATTCATAAAATGAAGAAAAAAATACAAACGGCCGTTTAGTCCCGGTCCGTGGCTACAACCGGGACTAAAGGCCATTTTCGGGCCGCTGCGAAACTTAGCGCGCCAAAAAGCCCACCTTTAGTCCCGGTCCGTGACACCAACCGGGACTATAGGGGTCTTTAGTCCCGGTTGGTGTCACGGACCGGGACTAAAGGCCGATTTGAGCCTACTTGGTCCCTCTCCGCGGATTTCTTCCTCATTTTTGCCGCCAGGCCCAAGACGCAGACGCCTCCGGGCTCCTCTCACGCGACGACGCCGCCAGGCTGCCAAAATCTGGCCGCCGCCGCCGCCGTCGCTCGCGTCCCTCTTCCTCGCCGCCGTCCCCCGCGCGCTCCGCCTAAGGTACGGCCCTCTCAAACTCTAGATCGGCGCGGCGGTGGTCCGATGGCACGAACCCTAGCTAGAATCGGCGGCGGCGGTGGTCCGGTGACCTTAAATCGGCGGCGGGGACAGTTCGTAGATAGGAAATAAACTTCATTACATTTACTTAGGGGGGGGGAGGGGGAGGTCCTAGCTAGTCCTCGTCGCCCTCCTCGTCGGAGAGGACGACGTACGGTGGTGCCTCCCACAGATGCGCCGGCGGCTGCTGCTGCTGCTCCATGGGGACGTCCCGCGGCGGCGTCCCTGGCTCCTCCGGGATGGCGTCCTGGGGCTCCTCCGGCGGCAGCTGGGGCACAGTCGTGAATACCCACGACTGCCCGAACAGCTCCGGTGGGAATCTCACCGGCTCCTCGTACTCCTCCTCCGGCGGGTCGTAGGCCTCCTCCTCCTGGGCGAGGGCCTGCAGCCAGGCCAGCCCCGGCTGTCCCTGTGGCGGAGGCGGGGGTGGAGGCGGTCCCTGCGGCGGCAGACCGTGCGGCGGCGGCGGCAGTGCGTCCTGCACCACCATCTCCCAGCGGCGGCGCTCGTCGTCGACGAAGGCCTGCCGGGACGCCGCCATGGCTGCCTTCACGGCGTCGTCGATGTCGTCGTCCTCGTCCATGGGGGCGGCCTCGCCGTCGGAGTCGACCTCCAACCATTGGTCGAGGTCGTCCATCCCCTCCGGGAGCGCCGGGTACTCCGTGCGCTCCACCGGCGGCACCGGGGCCGGCGCGAAGTAGCTCCGGCGGCGCTCGTCGTGCTCCTCCCGGAACCATTGGTCCCAGTAGGGGGAGCCCGGCGCGTACGCCGGGTCGTCGAGGAGGTGATTGGGGAGGAGGCTGCGCCGGCGTGCGATCTCCACCGCCCTGGCCGTGGGGTCGGTCGGGATCGGCGGCACCGGAATCCGTTGCGGATTCAGGTGCCAGTTGTCCGGGAGGTGGACGTCCGACCAGCGCACCGGGACGGCGTTCTCCCAGTGCCACTGCGCCTCCTCCACCCGGACGTACCGGCGGTAGCGCTTCTTCTTGGCGGCCGGCCCGCCGGCCTGCGGACCGGCACGACGCGGGTCCGCGCCGACGATGCGCACTCCGCGCGGCGCCGACGATGGTGGTGGTGGAGGAGGAGCAAGGGAGGCAGTCCAGCGCCCCGGCGACGGCCGGAGCGGCCAGAGCCCTGAGCCGCTGGACTCGGACTGGTGCTTGCCGCCTGGCCACCACCGCTTCGACATTGCTCCGGCTCCGGCGAGGGCGAGGGCTAGGACTAGGGCTAGGGCACGTTCGATGGAGTGTGGGGAGGGCGGCGGGGCTGTGTGAGGTCGCCATCGCGCACGGCCGGGGTTTAAAAAGGACGGGGGCCGCGTCCACCGTGGCCAGCATTGACTGCGGGACGGGAAGCCGAGGAGGCCGTCCAGTCGCTGGCAGGTGGGCCAGGAGCATTGACTGCGGGGCTCGGACGGTTGGGTGGCGGGGGAGACGAGGGAACGTGGCGGCCGGGTGGCGGTTCCCACGCGCGACGTGGCCGAGTGGGCTGACCACGCGGCGGTTGGGTGGCGGGGTGGCCGGGTCGCTGGCTGGTGGGCCAGCCTTGACCACGCGCTACTGGCCAGTGGGTGGACGCGGGGGCTGGATTTTTCTAAGGGACCAGCCGCTACTGGCCAGGTGCCGGGCCACATATTTTTTAAAGGACCAGGGGGCTGATTTTTCTAAAGGACCAGCCGCTACGTACTGCCAGGTGCCTGGCCCTATTTTTTTTTTCAGGACCAAGGGCTGTCATTCAGGACCAAGGGCTGTCATTATTTTGGGGTGTCATTTATGTGTAATTCTATGTCAAAAAAATTACAAACACATATAATTGATTGCAGGTACATTGAGCTATGGCGGACATTCCCTTAATTATTGACGAGGAGCATGAAGATAAAATGCAACGAATAATCTATGCGAGTGCCCGTGAAGAAGATTATTCCGGAGGACAAGGCGGTGGAGATGATGATGGACAACAAGGCGGTGGAGAAGATGATGGACGACAAGGCGATGAAGATGATGATTTCAGCTCACAATTTCTGAACGACTGCGGTGAGGGACTTCTGTTTGACGATGAAGCGCCCTTAACGACAAACTCCGGCGAGGTATATACATATATTATATAGGCTGACAATTGATCGATCGATCATGTATATATATGCATTTGTTAATTGCACGTGTTAATTAATGATTCATTTTCCAGCCCTCTGGATCGAGCAAATCTGTAAATAATGTTCCTCCTCGAGGCCTGACGAAGAGGATGGCCAGCGATGCTCCGAGGCTAACGATAGAGGAAGTTTCTCAGAGTGGCGAACCGCTGGCACCCATAGCGACCTGTCGTAAATTTGTAAATCAAGCTGGAGTCATTGTTAGGGACATTCTCCCGATCACCATTGCAGAATGGCATAAGCCGAAGGGTGTGGATGAGGATGATGCTTGTTATGTCCATGATCATACGAAAGAATTGCTTTTCGATACGCTCATGATACATTTCAACATACCAGAAGGCAAGACGGAGAAAGTGAAGGAGTGGACTCTTAAGAAGATGGCCACACAATTCCAGAGCTGGAAGAAAACACTATGGAGAAAGTATGAAGATGAAGATCCAGCTAATTTCACCGGAGCACTCGAGAAGATAAAACATTCCTGGCCCGCATTCAAGGCGTACAAGAATTCCTCTACTGCCGTGGCTCGATCGGTCGTAAATAAGAGAAATGCTGGGAAGAAGGAATACCACCATAGGTTGGGTACAGGTGGCTACAAGTCTGCCATTCCCAAATGGTTAGCCTTTGAAGCGGAACTGGTTGCTAAAGGGATCACTCCACAGACTTTGAACTGGCCCGAGAGGGCCAAGTTTTGGTTGTTCGCGCATGGCGCAGTGTTGGACCCAGAGACGGGGTTGATTGTTGCAAAGGGAAAATGGAAGAAAAAGGTTGAAACAATCGTTCCGTTGCTTATTAACGCAATAGATAAAGTTCGAAAGGGAGAGTACCATCCCGAGAGAGAGAACGACGAGCTGACACTCGCACTGGGGAATCCCGAACACAACGGACGATTACGAGGCTTTCCCGGCGGTACCAACTTGAAGGAAGGGTTTCCGGACTGTGCTGACAGTTATAGAAGCCGTGGGAGAAAGAAGCAGAAGGAGTTAGACCGTTTATCAGAATTGGAGTGCATGGTTTCCGGACTGCGCTGTCAGATTGACTCAATCAGCCAGCACCGGGCACCTGATCAACAGCAGCAACAAGTCGACGTCGTCCAAGAACCGCGAAGAAGCAGCGTGGGTTCCACGCCGCTACAAGTATCTGCCGCAATAATAGAACAGCCGGCGGCTCACTACCCCGTGGATGATATCACGGAGAAGACGGAGTGTGAGCTTCATATGTTAATGAAGAACATATCCTTCAAGGTGGCGGTCGGCTATGCGTTACCAAACGAACCTGGAGCAAGCTACCATCTTGGTCAGATTCCAGCTGGCTATGCTCGTGTCGGGGTGGATGCTATTATACCGGGATTTGAGGCACTTGAGCTTGACTATCCTGGAGGTGACGATGAGACGACACTGGGACAAGTCAAGCACGGTTTCGTTCTATGGAACAAGAAATACATCGTGCTTCCAGGCTCAGCACCAAGGCCACCGACTCCTCCAAGTAGAAGTCCACCACCTACAAGTCCACCCTTCCTACCCCAGAGGGACCCCAGCGCGAGTCCGTCTCCATCTCCAGCTACACCAGTACGGTCTCCATCTCCAGCTACACCAGCACGGTCTCCATCTCCAGAGCCAGTCCAGCGGTCTCCATCTCCAGAGCCAGTCCAGCGGTCTCCATCTCCAGAGCCAGTCCAGCGGTCTCCGCCTTATAAGTGGTTTGATGCGAAGAGGGCCGTTAATGGTTCGCCTCCTAAGAAGAGACAGAAAAAGCCGCAAAAAGTGAAGACTCCTGAGAAGTTACCTTACGAGAGGACTGTCGAGGAATCCGAAGCCATCAGGAGGGCCGAGGTTAAAGCCCATTTTACAAAGAAACCGCCCCCGGAAGAACTACCCAGCATCAAAGGGCTTCCTCGTGACAAACTACATCACACTATTAGGTGCTTATACAACCCTCCACCAAGGCCGTCATCAGACTATGAGCGCTCTATTGAAAAGTCATACGACTCGGTGTTGGAGAACCGGAAATGCGGGAAACAGATAGCCCAGCTGGGACAACAAGCTACGCAATCGCTCCCTCCGCTTAAGGTACTTACCGACAAAGACGCCCACCGTATGGTACCTCAGGGAAGTGTCCGCCACTTCCCTGAGGAACCTTATAGGGTGCCTTATCGATATGTTCAAGGCAAGTCTTTGGTCACAACTGAGGTGGCCAAGTTACTACCAACAAGGATGCGTCAGTTGAATTCATGGTACATGAAAGTCGCAAAGAAAGGTATAATAGGTATCATGGCAAAAGTTAGAAAGGAGGAACACTTCTACGATGACTACGGTGTGCAAATTGATTTCTCCGAACTTTTCCAATTATACAATGGTTTACCCCTCGATAAAGCAATCATCAGTATCTTTTGTCTGTAAGTTATTTATTTTTGTAATTTAATTAAGTCTTTATATATATATAGCTCACAGCACATTCTAATTTTGGTACGCTATTTGTGCAGAAAGAAGATGATCGACTACAAAAGGGAAATAATAAAACCGGTGGAGATTGGTTTCATGGACCCTAATGTTATTCATGAAGTGAGCATAAGGAAGAAACCACAAGTTGTAAAGGGAGTAATGATAGAGGCTTTCAAGCGACACCAAGACAAAAAAGAAATATTTCTTCCTTACAACTTCAGGTAAGTGTTACTAATTGCTTGTACACATTCTATTTTTGCTCACCCGGTATCTTAAGTCTAATTGATGAGTTATATGCGCATGCCTCTGTATGTAAATTTGCAGCTACCACTTTATTCTCGTGGTCATTAGATATCACCAGGGAATAATTGAAGTCTACGACTCATTAAGGAGAGATCCTAGAGAGTACAAGAGCTTGTTTGATGTCATGAAAGAGTAATTTAAATTCTTATCACATTACTATACCGACCTCTCTTTCATTCATTTCGTGATATCAAGTAATTAATTAATAACAGATGTTTTGTTCTTTCTTTGTCGAGTAGAGCATGGCAGACATTCGTCAAGGAAGTACCCGGTAAATGGCACGAGAAGCTGGTATGGACTCTGAACCAAGTAAGTAGTACTATACCTATATCCATGAATTAATGTAGTTTGCAATACCATTACCAAACTTAATGTGTTGAATTCTATTCTCGAACAGTGGTGTCTGGAACAGCCAGAAGGGACCCTCTTATGTGGGTACTACGTTTGCGAGTACATTCATAGGATGACTTATGAAAAATTCAAAAATCGAAGAAACGCAGAGGTACGTAATTATACATTGTTCACAAGTTTTTTTTGACAAAATAATATGCATATCAATTGTGTGGAGTTTCATTCATAATTGTTTAATTTTCTCCTTCTTTTAAAGATTGTAAGGAAGCGGGCCGGCCTCCTACCAGATGACCGTATAAGAGCAATTGGGGAGGAGCTGGCGGGATTTCTTCTTGATGATGTCATACCTGAAAATTCAGAGCACTATTATCTACATATATAAATGTACTATGATTTCATGCATGTATAATTAATGCATTTGAGTACTTTGTGTACGGAAACGTGACGACAAATTCATGTGTTACAATTAATTTGTAAGTGTGTTATATATATGCATCAATGTGTGATCATAGTACAATATAATTTATATCGACGTATCGACGTGTTTCCGAAACTATCCAAAACCCCGGCACTAAACACACACGACACCCAGTCCGTGCAATTCTGAAAAAAATTATAAAAGAAAAAAAAAGGCCTAACGGTAGTCCCGGTCCGTGTTACGGACCGGGACTAAAGACATCCAGCCCGCGGGCTCGCCCGTGGCCACGTGGGAGGCACTCTAATCCCGGTTCGTAGCCAACCGGGACTATAGGGGGGGGGGGGGCTCTAGTCCCGATTTGGTAGTCCGGGTTGCCCAGCCGGGACTAGAGGCCGTCTGGAACCGGGACTACTGCCCCGTTTTCCACTAGTGGTTTGGTCACCGGATCACGTACGTGGTGGTATTTTCTCCAGACCGAGTTAACATGGTCCTCCTCCCACTTGGCGCGAAAATCCAGTTTCCTGTGCAGGTTCTTATCATGAGCCGGACGGAAAACATCGTCGGCACGCTTTTCCCCTTGCTTACGGATGTACTCTGTTTCCTTGTTCATGAGGTCGAGCTCTCGCTCCGTTATTTTGTTGGCCTGCTCAATCAGTAGAACGCGGCGTTTCTCAATATCTTCCAACGGCGCATCAGGGGGGGAGTGGGGTTAGTATCTCCGCATACTTTGCCATCTTCTCCTCAAATCCCTTCTCAAACAGATAGCCGGCTGTAGTGATATCGTTGCCTCCATCAGCCGGCAATTTGCTGGTTCCCTTCAATGGATCCAGTGGCGGCACAAAATCCACCTTCTTCTGTCCGACTTCTGGAGTCTTTTCTTCGCCATTGGCGGCTTTTGAGGTATTGGGGTCGTCTTTAGGACCAGAAACGACATCGCCCATTAGAACCTCAACAGGGCGTCCCAAGCAAGACGCAACCTTCCGACTAAAATCGTCGGATTCTTCAGATTCGGGGTCTTGCTCCATTGGAGTAGTGTCCACTGATCCGGCTTCTGAATCTGCCCCAACCTGCAAAGCAGGGAGGATTGACTCAGGTTCTGCCATCGACTCGTTTGAGCCGGATTCTCCAGCCATGCCGACGAAGTGGAAGTCCGGCGCCGCCATATCTGAGGTTGCGTCATCCTCGGAGTCCTCATCATCAGCATCGAAGGCCAGATCCAGATCGGTGATCTCCTCAGAGTCCAGATCTGATCCGTCTTCAGAGTTGTAAGGGTGGGTGGTGGGCAAACTCGATGTGAAACCGAGATCGTCCAAAGCCTTGGCGGTGAAGCCGACGAAGATGTCGAAGCCGCCGATGGAGACCGTGGACCAACCGGAGGGATCCTCCTGCCGGCGTCCAAAAGCCGTCATTGAAGACGTGGCCAGCTCCGGTCTCGTCGAAGTAGCTGACCAAGCCGACCGCGATGGTGTCGCCGACGCCGCCCGTAGATCCCGCTAGAAACAAAACCCCGGACCTCTCTTGCCCCACGGTGGGCGCCAACTGTCGTGGTATTGTAGAATCTAGCCGTGGCAGGGGTGCCATCGAGCTAGGTAGAGTGAGGGGCTTTGGAGAGACGAGATATTCCGGCGATGGGATAGACACGAGTTTACCCAGCTTCGGATCACACGACGGTGGCGTGATCCTACGTGCTGCTATAAATCACTATATGGCAATATCGCCGGGTTACAGTGATGGATCTCACCGAGACAGGAGTTCTCGTTGAGAGCGAGTTCGTACGTGTGTGCGCGTATATGCCCTAAGGCGTCCCGTAGGCCGGCTTATAAAGGCATCCGGACCTAGGGCTTACAGGAGGAAACCTAACCGACTAAGTACAGAGTTCTACTCTAACCCGGCCTAAGCCTTGCCTTGTGTGCTAAGTCTTCTGCGATACAAGCCGGCTTCTGGAACCTTCCCTTAGCCGGATGGGCCTCCTACGCTTCATCATACTGGGCCGCCCAGTAAGCCGGATTCCGGCTTACCACCACTATGGGCCACCCTGGAATGCTGGCTTTTAGTCTTCTCTGTGAGGATACCGGTTCGGCATAAACCCAACAGCTTTCTTGCTATCAATTATAGACAATTGTTTTGTATCTCTTCATTTACATCCTTTGATTTGCATTACTATCTTGATCAAGATTGTGTTGGTTGCATGTCTCATCAAAAATTGTTTGTTATCACTTACTTACTCGAGGACGAGTAGGAGTTAAGCTTGGGGATGCTGATACGTCTCAAACGTATCTATAATTTTGAGTGATCCATGCTAGTTTTGTGATATTGTCACATGTTTTTACTGTCAATTATATCATTTTTAGGAATTTTGTCGGACTAACCTATTGACAAGATGCCAAGTGCCAGTTCCCTGTTTTTGCTGTTTTTTTGTTTCAGAAATTTACTTCTGGAAATATTCTCGGAATTGGACCAAAATTTACGGGCATTATTTTTACGCCAAGACGAAGACGAAGTCCGAAGGACAGCCTGGGAGGCGACCCACAGGGCAGAGGCGTCCCCATGCCGCGGCCCAAGGTGGACAAGTGGGTGGGGCCCGCCCCTGCCCGTGGGGCACCTCCTCAGCCCCCTCCGACGCATATAAATTGCCTTTTTACCTAAAAACGTCGAGGCAGCCATTATTTTCCAAAAACTCGACCCCGACGCGCCGTCAACGAAAACCCTATTTCGGGGTCCAATCTGAAGCTGATCCTGGCACTCTGCCGGAGGGGAGATCGATCCCGGAGGGCTCTTCATCGCCATGCCTTCCTCCGGGATGAGTTGTGAGTAGTCTCACCTTGGACTACGGGTCCATGGCAGTAGCTAGTTGGTAGTCTCTCTCTTGTGCTTCATGTCTTATGATCTTTTGAGCTGCCTAACATGATCAAGATCGATTATTGTAATGTTACGTGATTTGTTTTCTGAGATCCGATGGATTATGAAGTTATGTTCAGATTGTGCATGATTCTTATATGTTGATTTATGTTCTTGCATGTTCTCCGATGTGCGTAGTTACTTTGGCCAAGTGATTGTGTGTATCTCCAAGAGAGGGTATTTATGCTAGATAGTGGGTTCATGCCCCCTTTTGTTCCTAGGCACGAGTGACAGAAACGTCTAAGGGCGAGGGTGTGCTGTTGCTATTAAGGGTAAAACAGCGGTGTTAATGTCTCTTTTGATATTAGTATTGCTTACTTCATGCACTTTACTTAATGCAATTGTCTGTTGCTTGCAACTTAATACCGTTGGGTGACAGGCTGGATAGCGATCCCACGGTGGACTTTTTAGACAAAGATGCAGTTGGACTCAACGGTCTTCGATCCTTGTCGTGATGCCTCCATAAATATTATCATGTCCTTTTTGTCATAGCTAAATTGGGTTTGTGTCATGATCTTGTCAATTGCCTAGCTGTAATTCGTTCACCCATCACATGCATATTTTATTTATTTAAGAGACTCCACTAGTGAACCCATGGCCCCTGGTCCATCTTTTTACATTGTTTAAAATCTCATTTACTTGCTTTTAATCATCATTACTCCTATGGTCACTTTTCATTATTTCATCCATTTCATCATACAATTAACCGCTTTGTTTTCTGTGAGACCGGAAAGATTGACAACCTTTCCGCCGTTGAGGGCAAAGTATTTTGGTTGAGTGTGTGCAGGTCCACGTCTGTTGAAGGTCAAGTGCCAGAGATCTTCAACATTCACCTCGTTGTTGATTTCAAAGTCATACTGGTTCGATAAACCTTGGTTCGTTAAACGAGGTAAAACTGCTACTAGCTGCAATTCCGCCTTCGCTTGGGGCACCACCCAACTCATTTTGATACAGTAGCAGGCCCCGGTCCATCTTTCACCATCATTGCTTCCGTGTTACTTTTACTACTGCTCTCAAATCTCTGCTGCTTTCACCCCCTTTGTGTTAGTTGTGCTTCTCCAGGTGTGGCTGAATTGACGACTCAGCTGCGAAGATCTTAATTTAAGTATTCTTTGGCTCCCCACTAGTAGAAAAAGGGCCTTTCGTCCGGACCCCATAAGCCATTAGTCCCAGTTCGGCCAAAAACCGGGATCAATGCCCGGCATTAGTCCCGATTCGAGCTTCCAGGGCCCCGTGAGCCATTGGTCCCGGTTCGGATGGGGGCATTAGTCCCGGTTTGTGCTATGAACCGGGACTAAAGCTCCCGCGCCGGACACGTGGCGCGCCACAGAGCATTAGTCCCGGTTCATAGCACGAACCGGGACTAATACTCCTCCCCTGCCTATATATACCACACCAAGCCAGCTTTTCTCCTCTCTTTTTTCCTGCTAGGAGGTGTGAGAGGTGGGTGCTAGTTTGTTTTCCTTTGCTATGCACTAGAGGTGTTCGATGAAATGCCCGAGCTACACTTAAGTTCACACAAAATGATATGAGGTGCCCGAGCCACACTTAAGTTTTCTCCTCTCTCTTTCCTCCGATCGATCGAGGTTAGCAACCTTGTCCTTTTCATTTGTAATTGATACAAATATTGCAGGTGTCGATGTACGGTGGTCATTTCACTATTCAAGATGTTATTCTAATGGTATTTGATAAACTTAATTATATGATATGCAGATGGATGCACGGAAGCGATGGATGTACGGCGACCGACGCAGTTCTGATTTTATTGCAGGCCTGCATAAATTTATCGATGTGGCTGAGGCAAACAAAGAGGATGGTTTTATGCCTTGTCTATGTGTGGACTGTCGGAACGTCAAGGAGCACTCTTCCTCGAGAACCCTTCAAGGCCACCTGCTTCGGAGAGGTTTCATGCCCAGCTATAATTGTTGGACCAAGCACGGAGAAAGAGGGGTTATGATGGAAGACAATGAAGAAGAAGAGGATGATAACAACTATCCTATGTTCCCTGAAGAATACGGTGATACTGCAATGGAAGACAATGAAGAAGAAGGAGGTGAAGAACAACGGGCATCAGATGAGCCCGCTGATGGTCTTGGTCGGGTCATTTCTGATGCAAAGCGAGAATGCGATACAGAAAAGGAGAAGCTGAAGTTGGAGGCCATGCTAGAGGATCACAAAAAGTTGCTGTACTCAAATTGCGAAGATGGCAGCACAAAGCTCGGTACCACACTAGAATTGCTGAAATGGCAGACAGAGACTAGTTTATCTGACAAGGGATTTGAGAAGTTACTGAAAATAATGAAGCCGAAGCTTCCAAAGGATAACGAATTGACCGAGACTACGTACAAAGCAAAGAAGCCTATCTGCCCTCTAGGATTAGATGTGCAGAAGATACATGCATGCATTAATGACTGCATCCTGTACCGCGGTGAGAAGTACGAGAATATGGATGAATGCCCGGTATGCACTGCACTGCGGTACAAGATCAAACAAGATGACCCTGGTGATGTTGAGGGCGATGACGAGCCCCCCAAGAAGAGGGTTCCTGCTAAGGTTATGGGGTATGCTCCTATAATACCACGGTTGAAACGTCTGTTCAGAAATAAAGAGCATGCCAGGTTGTTGGGATGACACAAAGAAGAGCGTAAGAAAGATGGGAAGTTGAGACACCCCGCCGATGGGTCGCAGTGGAGAAAAATCGAGAGAGAGTTCTCGGACTTTGCATGTGACGCAAGGAACTTATGGTTTGGTCTAAGTACAGATGGCATGAATCTTTTTGGGGAGCAGAGCTGCAGTCACAACACCTGGCCCGTGACTCTATGTATCTACAACCTTCCTCCTTGGTTGTGCATGAAGCGGAAGTACATTATGATGCCAGTTCTCATCCAAGGTCCGAAGCAACCTGGCAACGACATTGATGTGTACCTAAGGCCACTAGTTGATGAATTTTTGTAGTTGTGGGCCAAACCAGGTGTACGTGTGTGGGATGAGCATAAACAGCTGGGATTTGACCTACGAGCGTTGCTGTTCGTAACCATCAATGATTGGCCTGCTCTTAGTAACATTTTAGGACAGTCAAACAAGGGATACAACGCATGCACGCACTATTTAGATAAGACTAAAGGTACATATTTGAAAAAATGTAAAAAGGTTGTGTACGGGGTGTCGTCAATTTCTTCCAACCAATCATCCCGTAAGAAAGAAAGGCAAGCATTTCAAAGGTGAGGCAGATCATCGGAAGAAGCCTAACCTCCCTGATGGTGATGCTATATTTGGTATTGTCAAGGACATAAAAGTAATCTTTAAAAAGGGTCCTGGCGGTCAATCTGTTCCAAAAGACATTGCTACCGGACACGCGCCCATGTGGAAGAAGAAATCTATATTTTGGGAGCTACCCTATTGGAAAGTCCTAGAGGTCTGGTCTTCAATCGACGTGATGCACGTGACAAAGAATCTTTCCGTGAACCTGCTAGGCTTCCTGGGCGTGTATGGAAAGACAAAAGATACAGCAGAAGCACGGGAGGACCGGCAACGTATGAAAGACCCATACAACAAGCAGACGGATAAAGGGCGTCATTAGTTAAGCAGCTACGATCTTACCAAAGCAGAGAAAGAAATCTTTTTTGAATTCCTGAGCAGTATCAAGGTCCCGGCTGGCTTCTTGTCATATATAAAGGGAATAATAAATATGGCAGATAAAAAATTCCAAAACCTGAAGTCTCATGATTGCCACGTGATTATGACGCAGTTTCTTCTGGTTGTATTGACGGGGCTTCTACCGGAAAATGTTTGACTACCCATTGTGAAGCTATGTGCATTGCTCAATGCAATATCTCAGAAGGTAATCGATCAAGAAAGTATGCCAAGGTTACAGAGGGATGTGGTCCAATGTCTTGTTAGTTTTGAGTTGGTGTTCCCCCTATCCTTCTTCAATATTATGACGCATCTCCTGGTTCACCTAGTCGACGAGATTGTCATTCTCGGTCCTGTATTTCTACACAATATGTCCCCCTTTGAGAGGTTCATGGGAGTCGTAAAGAAATATGTTCATAACCGTGCTAGGCCAGAAGGAAGCATCTCCAAGGGCTATGGAACAGAGGAGGTCATTGAGTTCTGTGTTGACTTTATTTCTAACCTTAAGCCGATTGGTGTTCCTAAATCGCGGCATGAGGGGAGACTTAGTGGAAAAGACACGCTAGGAAAGAAAGCAATGTTATGTAGGTACGGGCATTCTTTCACTCAAGCACACTACACAGTTCTGCAAAGTTCCACCTTCGTGGCTCCATATATCGAGGTACACAAGAATAGTCTACGCTCCAAAAACCCGGGGAAGCCTGACTCCTGGATTAAAGAAAAACACATGGAGACTTTCGGCAGTTGGTTGCGATTACATCTCATGAATGACACTACTATTGGTGATCAGCTCTACTTGTTGGCCGCGTCGCCATCTTCGACTGTATTGAATTTCCAAGGGTACGAGATAAATGGAAATACATTTTACACGATCGCCCAAGATAAAAAGAGTACCAACCAAAACAGTGGTGTCCGCTTTGATGCAACAGACGAGAATGGGCAAAAGGACACATACTATGGTTACATAGAGGAGATATGGGAACTTGACTATGGACCTACTTTTAAGGTCCCTTTGTTTCGGGTCAACATGAATGGAGAAGGGGTAAAGGTAGACCAACTGTACGGAATAAAAACAGTGGATCTCAAGAATCTTGCTTGCAGAGACGAACCATTCTTCCTAGCCAATGATGTGGCTCCGGTTTTCTATGTGAAGGACATGTCCTCCAAACCGAAAAAATAAGCAAACGAATACATCACACGATGAGCCAAAGCGTCACATAGTTCTTTCAGGGAAAAGAAACATCGTGCGAGTCGAGGACAAGACAGACATGTTAGCAGATTACAAAAAGTTTGATGAAATTCCGCCCTTCACAGTGAAAACTGACCCAAGCATCCCATTTCATAATGAAGATGCTCCATTGTTACGGCCGAAGAAGCGATCATAGCGATCATAAGCAAGGCACATACGCTAGATGGGGATGTTGGTTATGTGTAATAATATATTAAACAATTTATGTATGAGTGTTCTCAAACTTGGAACACAATGTCCCATTCCTTTTTGTACCACTTGGTTCTAAAGAAAATGCATTAAACCTTTTATGTAACTATGTTCTGAAAACTCAGAAGAAGTTGGAACAAAACACAAAGTTTCCCCTGCATACAGCCCGAAGGTGGCTAGAGAGTGCCCGCATATCAAATGCACCATCTGGATGTATGCAGGGAATCCGAATGATTTGTATTCGGTAGATGAACTGAAGGATTTCTAGATAGAACTGTCGTGGTAATGTCGAATCTAGCCGCGGCAGGGGTGCCATCGAGCTAGGTAGAGAGGTGTGTTTTAGAGACGAGGGTGGTTCCGATGTCGGGATGAGTAAGAGTTTACCCAGCTTCGGATCACACGACGGTGGCGTGACCCTACGTGCTGTTATAAATCACTATAAGGCAATACCGCCGATTACAGTGGATGTTCTCCCCGAGATTGAGTTTCTCGTCGAGATTGTGAGTATGATCTTGTTTGTATGAGGCTGTGGAGATTGTGCCCTAAGGCGTCCCGTAGGCCGGCTTATAAAGGCGGCTGGACCTAAGGCTTACAAGGAAAGTCCACCGACTAAGGTAATAGGAGTCCTAGACTAACGCGGCTTCGATGTCTTCGTCTTGTGCACCAAGTCGGATGGTTACTGGGCCTTCGTCTTGGATCCTCCTTAGCCGGCTTTGCCTTCTCGTTGCGTTTTAGCATACTGGGCCACCCGGTAAGCCTGCCGGCATTACCACTAGTGGGCCACCCTGGTATACTGAAATATGTACATGTCGATGATACCCCTATTTGGTTTATCCCCGACATTAGCCCCCGGAAAGTTTTGAGTTCTCCAGCGGCCGGCTTCTTCGACGGATTTGAATTAGTTTTGCCTTTGTTTGTCTTGTCTTGGTTAGACCGATATAGAACTTGAAGCTTTGCCGAAGAAATTATACGACATGTACTGCCGAACTGACATCGTCTTAATTGCCGATTAAGACGGATTGACCAGGACATCCGGGCTGATCGAGTTTTAATCGTGCCGGCTTGTGTCCAGTGGAACTCGTCCGATTTTCACGCTTCTGAAGTAGGCCGCGTCCGGTCTGCTTTTAGAATTGAACTATGCCCGCTGGTGCTAGCTTTATTGTCTATTGGGAACACAGTCAATTTGCATGTCTCAGAATCGAGTTTATTCCAAAGAGTGGATGAAAACAAATCGGACTGTGCCCGTCGGATTGACATTGATAGCTTAGTATATATGATCATCGGGACATAAAAGATGCCATGATCTCAAAGAGTGAATCAGAATTTATTTCATGAGCATATATAATGTTAACGAGAGAATTGCTGAAAAACTTAGCTTTTTGGTGCTCTTGGTGTTGATGACGCGTAGGCCGGAATGCGGCGATGAGTAGGCCACGACGGCAATTAAACCGGACTGCGACGGCGAGTAGGCCGCGATGACAAATTAAGTCGGACCGCGACGATGTGTATGCTGGAAAGGCGTGTCGTCCGTGCCGTGTTGGTGATGACGCCAGAACACGATAAAGATGACGACAGATCCGCCTAATCCGGCGAAAAAAAAATCAACCGTGACGAGTTGGCGCGTAAGCCGGAACAACGATGATGAATATGCCGTAAACACATCATGCCGCGTGAGCAATTAAGCTAGAACGTGACGACGGATACGCTAAAAAGGCAACATGCCGCGTCGGGAAAAAACATCATGTCGTGTTGACAATTAAGCTGAAACACGACGATGGGATACGCCGAAAAGGCGTCGTGCCACGTTAGCAATTAAGGTAGAACGCGACGACGTGTACGTCAAAAAGACGTATTGCCGCGTCAGTGATTAAGCTGGAACCCGACGGTAAATACATCAAAGTTCTGACATGATTTGTCAGCCGCCTTGAGTCCATGTACGTGAGAGCTAGTAGCAATCTCATGCATTGATTAGCGGCCCGGCCGGAAAATCCATGTAGTTATCTTCTCGGATCCAGAACTTGAACGGCAACCAAATTTGGTTTCCACATGAATCGGTGCATCTCTTCCATGATCTGATGCGACGATGACTTGATTTGGATGATGAACTAGCATCAACAACGGAGCTTGTGGCGGCGATGGTACACAACTGAGCAGCAAATCGCCCTAGAAGTCTTGCACTGCTCTGGTTGGTCACCATCCAATCAGTAAAAATAATCCGGCTTTGGAACATGCCGGTTCGATAGATCACCCGTAGGCGGTAGTTATGCACGACGAAGTTGATCTCGCCGAGACGGAAGTGTCGGCCATATGCGATCTGGCTTGACCTTGTCGATCGGCAGGCAGGCCGGATCGATGTGTTTGCCAACAGAGGGAAGCCGGCCACCGACCCTGTGTTGATGAACAATCCCAGCGAGACGGATAGGATGAGTCGGCCAGATGCGAGGGACAGTGTTATTGTCGAGTCCCGGGCATCACGGTGGGAGCTTTGTGCGTGAGATCCAGCCGAATCGAGTCGCGCAGCCTGGTACAATCACGATGTCGCCGCCTCCGTTGATGACGAATCTTGAGCACGTCGAATCGGATCAGCTGGCTAGATCCAATCTGGCTGAAGATGATGTTTGAACACGACAAATCCAATCGGCCTGCTAGATGCAATCTGGCCAGCGATGATGATGATCCCTCCCGGATCATCGCCTTTACGCCTCTCTCTTCACGGTGGGCGCCAACTGTCGTGGTAATGTCGAATCTAACCGCGGCAGGGGTGCCATCGAGCTAGGTAGAGAGGTGGGTTTTAGAGATGAGGGTGGTTCTGATGTAGGGATGAGCAAGACTTTACCCACCTTCGGATCACACGATGGTGGCGTGACCCTATGTGCTGCTATAAATCACTATAAGGTAATACCGCCGATTACAGTGGATGTTCTCGCCGAGATTGAGTTTCTCGTCGAGATTGTGAGTATGAGCTTGTCTGTATGAGGCTGTGGAGATTGTGCCCTAAGGAGTCCCGCAGGCCGACTTATAAAGGAGGCCGGACCTAGGGCTTACAAGGAAATTCCACCGACTAAGCTAATAGGAGTTCTAGACTAACGCGGCTTCGATGTCTTCGTCTTGTGCACCAAGTCGGATGGTTACTGGGACTTTGTCTTGGATCCTCCTTAGCCGGCTTTGCCTTCTCCTTGCGCTTTAGCATACTGGGCCACCCGGTAAGATTGCCGGCATTACCACTAGTGGGCCACCCTGGTATACTGGAATATGTACATGTCGATGATACCCCTATTTGGTATATCCCCGACAAGAACAAAACACACGTTTTACCTGCATATAGCCCTACGGTGGCTAGAGAGTGCCCGCATATCAAATGCACCGTAGGACGTATGTAGGGAATCCGAATAATTTGTATTCGGTCGATGAACTGAAAGATTTCTAGATAGAACAAAACACACGGTTTCACCTGCATCCAGCCCTACAGTGGCTAGAGAGTGCCCGCATATCAAATGCACCGTAGAACGTATGCAGGGAATCCGAATGCTCTGTATACCAAATGAACTACAATGAGTACACACTGAGAGTAACGAAGATGTCCGAGAGGTGGGCTATATATGGGGTCGCGTGGCTCACGAAGTGGTCGTGATAGTGCTAATCCAACAACTGACAAGCACTCGAAAGAAACACATCACTGATCCAACGACTCACCAGCACTCGAAGGAAACACACCGCTGATCCAACTGCTCACAAGCACTCGAAGGAAACACACTATCCGTGTGCTTCTTCCTGATTGGGCATACTATCCCGGAGTGGAATAAATGAAATGAATAGATATAAATGAAATGAATTAGTCCCGGTTCCAGTCACCAACCGGACTAAAGGGTCTTCAATAGATATATATTAAATGAATAGATATAAAAAAATTAATAGATATAAATTAAATCAATAGATATAAATTAAATGAATAGATATAAATGAAATGATTAGATATAAATTAATTCAATAGATATAAATTAAATGAATAGATATAAATGAAATGAATAGATATAAATAAATAGATAGATATGAATTAATTCAATAGATATAAATTAAATGAATATATATAATTGAAATGATTAGATATAAATTAATTCAATAGATATAAATTAAATGAATAGATATAAATGAAATGAATAGATATAATTTTTTTGATAGATATGAATTAATTAAATAGATATAAATTAAATGAATAGATATAAATGAAATGATTAGATATAAATTAATTCAATAGATATAAATTAAATGAATAGATATAAACAATTAATAGATATAAATTAATTTAATGTTATGCAAGGTTGATCATAGCTTCAATATGAAATAAGGCGGGAAACAAAATTTCAGACTGAAAAGGACCTTTAGTCCCGATTTTAGCCACCAACCGGGACTAAAGGTGGCTTTGCGCGCCTCCCCCGAAAAATACCTTTAGTCCCGGTTGGTGGCTACAACCGGGACTAAAGGGTAGGGCTTTAGTCCCGGTTACAGCCACAAACCGGGACTAAAGACCCTTTAGTCCCGGTTCGTGGCTGGAACCGGGACTAAAGACCCTCTTTCCTTATACCGTGCTCTTCTCTTCCCCAACTCCCCCACATTCTCGCGATCGAAGAACAGGAGGAGCGGCGGAACACAAGGACGCCGTCAGGCTGCCCGAGCCCGCTGTAGGCCTCCACGCGCCGCCCGAGCCCGCCGCCGGCCTCCCCCTACGCCGCCCTCCCCCCTGTGCCGGCCTCCTCCTGCGCCGCCCCGGCCTTCCTTGCGCCGGCCTCCCCTGTACCGGCATTCTCCCCGGCCCAGGCCTCCCCCTGCGCCGCCCGAGCCTCCCCTGCGCCGGCATCCTCCCCTGCGCCGCCCGACCCCGCCGCCGGCCGGTATGCCCTCCTCCTCCCTGACCCGATCCCCTCCTCTCAAACTAGGTGTTCGAAATTTTAGGTTAGTGTGTTAGAAATTTTAGGTTAGTGTGTTAGATAATTTAGGCTAGGTGAATTTTAGAAACTTTTTAGTACATTGTAAAAATTTAGTATACATTTGTAGTTTTGTAATTTTGTAGAATTAATTTAGGTTAGTTTTGTATTTAGGTTAGGATCAATTTTAGGAATTTTTAAAAGTTAGACCAAAATTGTAGAATTAATTTAGGTTAGAATTAATTTTAGGAATTTTTAAAAGTTAGACCAAATTTGCATTCACATTTGTAGTTAAGATAAAATTTGTTAGAAGTTAGATCAAAAGTTAGTGGTAAATTTTTTGAAGTTATGAATTAATTAGTAGACTACTTAAATTTGCTATGAAATTAGTTGCTATGAATTTGCTATGAGTTTGTACTTTAAATTAGTCGACCATTTAAAAATTATGCCATTTTAAATTATGCCAATAAAGAAACATTATGTCATTTTCCTTAATTATTGATTTAAATTACTACTTTGTCATTTTGCAGAAACTATAGAACCACATGGTAGAGATGAAAATCAGGAGAATATCCTCGAGGATATGATCCGCGGCGATGTCACCAAGCAGTTTCTGAACGACTCTGGTGAGGGAGATGAGTCTCTCAACCTAGAAGACGGCTCCGACGGATGGGGCGAGAGAGAACTCGGCGGCTCCGATGAGGGAGAAGCCGGCGGCTCCGGTGGAACATTAAATATTGCAAACTCTGACGAGGTGCATATATATATATATTAATTAATTAAGCCTATGCTGTCTATATACATATATTAAATGCTCTTTCTTATTTTAGCCCTCCGGATCGAGCAAATCTTCTTTAAGGACAAAACGAGGCCCAACCAAAAAGTTGGATGACCATGAAAGGTACAGGATCGAAGAAGTCGCTCAAGATGGCCAACCGATTGCTCCCAATGATGTTAAACAAAAATTTGTGAAGCAATGCGGAGTTGTTGTTAGGGACTACATCCCGATCACCGTTCGAGAATGGCATAAGCCAAGGGTGGGAGGAGTTAGATATGTCGGCCCCTTAGCCAAACAAAACCTTTGGAAAAAGGTCATGGTTCATTTCACCCTGCCGGTGCCAGAGGTGGATCCAGATGAGGAGGAGCCAAATGAGGAGGATACAGAGATAAAAAAAGTTGCCCTAGAGGAAAAATTCAAGCCGTGGACTCTTAAGAAGATGGCCGAGCTATTCAACAAATGGAGAAAAGATTGCACACCGACTTTATCTTGAAAGATAAGACTCCGGATTTCGATCACGGGTAATGTAGGGTTGGCCCGATCTTCACGGATTTGAGGCGGGGAAGAGGATGAACACGAAGAACACGGAGGTGGAAACGAAGAACACGAGCGGAAAAAGGGCAAATCGTGGGGATAACTCGCGAAGCCTACAAGGGAGAATCACCCGGCAACAAACCCCCCCCAATGGAGTAGCCTTCGGATCTCCAAACCCAAGTCAACAACATGCTTAATGAAACCGATTTCTCTTACCGGCCGGTCCACCGATCCAATAGAATCACCGCAGTGAAAGATTGGTTTGCACTACTAGATACACCTAAGTGAAAGAGTAGCTACAACAAGAGGTACATCATCCTCCGCGGAGGATCCCATCACGGGAAGGACCAACACTCAACTCTCAAGTTCATTCATCTCTGGTCCAAAATGGAAAAGGGGAAGAGCTATTTATAGTTTAGTACAAAATGGGGGGGGGGGGGTCCGGCCTGGGGGCCGGCCTAGAGGCCGGCTAGAGCTGGTGGGGGTCCGGCCTGGGGGCCGGCCTAGGCTGGCCTGGAGGACGGCTGGGCCTGGTGGGGGTCCGGCCTGGAGGCCGGCGGCGACTGGAGCGGGTCCGGCCTGTGGGCCGGCCTGGAGGCCGGCTGCGTCTGATGGTGGTCCGGCCTGGGGGCCGGCCTAGGCCGGCCTGGAGGCCGACTGCGTCTGGTTGGGGGCCGGCCTAGGCCGGCCAGCCTGGCTCCGCCTCCTTCTTCCTTTTCTTGTCCATGACGCTTCCTCCTCCTCATCCACGCGTATGCCTTGGATGAAATCAACTCTTGGGCTTCCTCGGCACCTCCCATCCGCTTCGTATCCATCGTGTCAAACCTAGCAATGCAAATGGGCGGATGCTCAAGTAGCATACCATTCCAAAGGGTAGGAAATGAGATCTCGAAGAGTAAGGAGTTCACCTTTGACGTCCATGGTGACTTGGCATGTGTCGGATGGCTTGTCACGGTGATGGACGTGGGTTGGGCTACATCATCTCCCCCTCCTTCGAAAAGTGTCGTCCTCAACGCTAGCACGTCCTTATCATGTGAAGGAGATATATGGCTTGACGTTGAAATGGAAGTCACCATGCCACCATTGATACCTATACGCACCAAAGACCAAGCAAAACATGTGCGTGCATGATATAGGAGCACATCATTGATGACATGTCCCAATTTGTTCATAACACCATTAGCACAACACAAATATATGGAATGGAATACAAATGCAAGGTCAATGTGCAAGCAACTCATCCAAACATCCTCAAAATGTGGGAACACAAAATCTCCAAGAAAAGTAGAGAAGGCTAAGATACCTATCTCATTGTGAACCATATGATTGTCATTGCATTGAAAGCATCGGAAAGAGAAATTTGTGAACCACACAAAGTGAGAGAGGCTCTTATCATCGCCAACATGGGTGCAAACAAAGCAAAGAGAAGAGCAAGTTCTCATCGATTTTGTTGCAACACCAAGAAGACAACTTTCAAAGGCCTCATGACAAGACATGCTCAAAATACCATTATGGTTGAAATTAAGCCAACGGAAAGAGCAATTGTGCATCATACTTTTTGCAACACATAAATCATCTACAAGGAAGATCAAGGGAGCATGAATGTCACAAAGGAAAACCAAAGCACTCACATGTTTGCACGCGAACCAAAGGATAGAGCAATTATTCAATTTGTTCGATGCAAGACATGGAAAAGCCAATAGAGGTGGAATGGAGCCACAACTCTCATGGAAAATGCTCTCAAGAGCTCTTTTTGTCAACTCATGCTCAATTGAGGTTGACATGATGAAGCGTGAGCCATTACACACGAAATTCCATAAAAATAAATTGTGTGCATGGTAGATGAATGCATCATCCATTATGATGCATCTATCCATTTGCACATCACCAAACACACCAAAATCAAAAGGAATGTATGACATATGTGAGTGGTCAATATGCAAAAGGAAGGGAAAATTCTCAACATGGCAAAAGGAAGAATCTCCAAAATTTAAGAACGTTATGGGGGCATTCTCATAAGACATCATATCAACATTATTGCAAACCAAGCATTGGAAAGAGAAATTGTTCAACTTCTTGGATGCAACAATGGGAGAAAATTCGAAAGTTTCATAACAAGGCATGTATATGGAAAGATCATCACAAATAGGTAATCCCGCATGATCAACATTGGTTTGAAACAAGGTATCACATGGGAATATGAAAGAAGCATAGGTGACATCAAAATGATCCTCCATAGCATGCAAGCAATCACAAGTCATCATGTCCACTAGTGGGATCATGGCATCATCAACACCTATATGCGTACCTTTGTAGTCCCGCTCATGTGAAGTAGGGGTTGTGGTAGAAGTAGCGTCGTCCCTGTGGCCGACTTGTACATCTTTATGGAAGCATGGGGTGGCATCGTCTTCATCCTCCATGTACATCTTCTCCATAATAGGAACATCCATGGAACCTAGCACAACATGAGTAAACACACTAGAGGTAGAGGGTAAGTTGTTAGAAATCGAAATGGCCTCACTTGACCTATCAACTACCTCTCCCAACTCAAGTGGTGTATCACTCATTCCCTCAAAGTGGAAGCACTCA
Source organism: Puccinellia tenuiflora (assembly GCA_012064385.1). Lineage (NCBI taxonomy): Eukaryota > Viridiplantae > Streptophyta > Magnoliopsida > Poales > Poaceae > Puccinellia > Puccinellia tenuiflora. The sequence continues at coordinate 218,028 of QRDG01001618.1, forward strand.
ATCTCGCATATGGTGGAGGCACTCAACTCACTTGCACTCTCACTCAAGTGGGCTAGGTGGCTCTCATGCTCACATGGGATTGGTGCCATATCATCATTCGAGCACATAGGGATAGGCTCGGTAGACTCAACTTCATTCGCCACCTTGGTTGAAGGGAAACTCCCATGCTCAACCTTCTTCTCGCCATCTTCATGGTCACCATCTTGTAGTGGAGTCGACAATAAGCTTGGTGAAGTCTCATGTGAGGGCTTGAAGAACTTGGATAACCCGGCAACGAACTCCTCGCGGATGGTCTTGAGGCCGGTCATGAGCTTGTCGCTATCGGCGTCGGCCTTGAGCTTGGCTTGCTCAATCTCGAAGTTGGCATTGTCGGTGTCGCACTTGGTCTTCCACTCATCGAGGATGGCCTTGAGTTTGTCCAATTCCTTCGTGTAGCTTGATCTATGCTTGGACGCTCTTTTGGTTGTGGCGCGCGGAGGAGACTCCATATGTGTACTTGCCACCATCTTGTATGTTGATGTAGACGCGTGATAGCGTGGCCTTGAGTGGCTTGAGTCCTCATAGTGACGTCGATGATGATCATGAGTAGACGTACGCCGATGAAGATCCTTGGTGATCCTTGACGAAGACTCGTGTGCATAGGCACTTTGCGTTGGCCGCCGTCTCGAGGGTGAAGTAGCTTGACGTCGAGGAGGAGGGCGTGTCTCCTTGTCCTCTAGGCAAAGATGCCTTGTGCCCCATCTCCTTGATCTTGAAGTAGGTGCTTGACGGCGGTGGCGCTCTTGAGTTCGTGTCCTTGAGTATCGTCTAGGTGGGGACTCATCGTCGGTGTCGTCATCCACATGATGTGTAGCGTGTGGGAGATCCTTGACGTGCCTTGAGGAGCCGTAGTCCATGTAGGGTCATGCCACATCATTGGAGTTGTAGTCGTTATAGTGGTCCGCCATGACGTTGATGCTTGAGGGCTCGAAGTCGGTGTAGCTCTCCATGTCATGGACGATCGCGACATCATAGTCGTAGTAGTGTTGGTGCTCCGCCATGTAGTCCATGCTCGGGGCGCCATAGTCATTGTTGCTCATCATGTCATCCATGCTTGGTGCGCCGTAGTCGTTGTCGCTCATCATGTTCTCATCATCATGGCCTCCATAGGATGCTCCGCTCTCACTAGACATGGTCAATCACAAGACAAGTGTATATATATGTGGAGTGGAAGGAACTAAGAAACCAACCTCACCTAGTAGATAGTATTGGAACTAGTGGACCATGCCAAGAGAAACCGATACACAAGAATGCAGGTGACTAGAATTTCAAAGATCCAAACGCAACTCCAAAACACACATGGCTTATGTGTAGATAGGTATGAATTGTGGAAAGCAAATGGAACAACCGGAAACCAAGATATTGTAAAGCCAAGTAGAGAACCACGATGACCACAAAGCAAATACAAGTCAATCTCAAAGGATATGAGTGAAGCTCATAGAAACACACGCTTTGATAAGTGGGACTCGTGCAACCAAAGATGAGCTAGAGATGAACCTAGCAAAGACTATAAGCTCAAGTTGCACAAGTACAAGAGAAACCAACTCGATTGCAATTATTGGTGGGCTACAAGATTTGCACAAAGACACCACACCTATTAATTTTTCATCGAGCTTGCGTGACCTACAAGAGCTATGGCAATGGGGCTCTTTCCTTTTTATTTTCTCTCTTTTGATTCTTTTTCTCTTTTCACTATTTCTCTTTTGCCTCTCACGTTGCTTGCCAACAAGAATTATATCAACTAGCGCATATAACGTTTGCTCGGAACACTACGAGGTATCAAGTGTGCAAAGCTCAAGCAATCATAGATGAGCTAGTCTCAATAGGTAAGATAGGCACAAATGTCTTTGCTAACAAGTGATGCAAGGTGGGAGAAGATTTGAGGGATGTTATACCTTTTGTCGACGATCTTCACCCGTGGAGTGGAATGCCTCTTCCTTGACCACGAAATATGGTGGCAAGAGATGATGGATCAACTGCTATGGTGATGTAGAGCTTGTCGGTAGCTTCGATTAGAGACGAAAATCACCCAAAACGGAGTCCGGAGTGAAAAGTTATGGCCAAAACAAATTTTGCAGAGAGGCCGGCCTGTGGGCCGGCCTAGGCCGGCTGGGAGGCCGGTTTCCTCAGCTAGGGGGCCGGCCTGGGAGCCGGCCTAGGCCAGCCGGGAGGCCGGCTGGCTCTAAGTTTTCCGTGACGCGAAAATGGGCGATTTGGGCGGAAAAAACGGCCCGAAAAACACCAAATCGGAGGGGAAATCAAAAAAAATTGGCCATGGGAACGCAAAGTGAGGTAGATCAACAAGTATAGCAATGGATCCACGGATCAAAACCTACCAAAACTCACAAAAATCTCAGATCGAACCAAAAGCAATTTGGGGCTATTTTTGGTGGAAATTTTCGAAATTCGCAAAATCAAAGAAATTTTTTGTGGATTTGGGGGTGGAAACAAAGGCAAATCCGTGGCAACCCTTACTCTGATACCATATGATGTAGGGTTGGCCCGATCTTCACGGATTTTAGGCGGGAAAGTGGATGAACACGAAGAACATGGAGGTGGAAACGATGAACACGAGAGAAAAAAGGTCAAAACGTGGGGATAACTCGCGAAGCCTACAAGGGAGAATCACCCGGCAACAAACCCCCAAACCCCCCCAACGGAGTAGCTCCGGATCTCCAAACCCAAGTCAACAACACGCTTAATGAAACCGATTTCTCTTACCGGCCGGTCCACCGATCCAATAGAATCACCGTAGTGAAAGATTGGTTTGCACTACTAGAGACACCTAAGTGAAAGAGTAGCTACAACAAGAGGTACATCATCCTCCGCGGAGGAGCCCATCACGGGAAGGAGCAACGCTCAACTCTCAAGTTCATTCATCTCTGGGCCAAAATGAAAAAGGGGTAGAGATATTTATAGTTTAGTACAAAACAGGGGGGGGGGGGTCCGGCCTGGGGGCCGGCCTAGGCCGGCCTGGAGGCCGGCTGCGCCTGGTGGGGGTCTGGCCTGGTGGCCGGCCTAGGCCGGCCCGGAGGCCGGCGGCGACTGGAGCGGGTCCGGCCTGTGTGCCAGCCTAGGCCGGCCTGGAGGCCAGCTGCGTCTGATGGTTGTCCGGCCTAGGCCGGCCTGGAGGCTGGCTGCGTCTGGTTGGGGGCCGGCTGGGAGGCCGGCCAGCCTAGCTCCGCCTCCTTCTTCCTCTTCTTGTCCATGACGCTTCCTCCTCCTCATCCACGCGTATGCCTTGGATGAAATCAACTCTTGGGCTTCCTCGGCACCTCCCATTGGCTTCGTATCCATCGTGTCAAACCTAGCAATGCGAATGGGCGGATGCTCAAGTAGCATACCATTCCAAAGGGTAGGAAATGAGATCTCGAAGAGTAAGGAGTTCACCTTTGACGTCCATGGTGACTTGGCATGTGTCGGATGGCTTGTCATGGTGATGGACATGGGTTGGGATACATCATCAGGTATGAGAAGATAAGAGACTACTGGGATAAATTTGTGGCGTACAAGAAATCAGAGAAAGCTCAAATAAAGTATGAAACTTGAAATCAGAGAAATAAGGCAAATGCTGCTAAAAAGAAGTACCACCATACTATGGGGCCTGGTGGCTACGCCTTTGCCATGCCTAAGTGGGAGAAACTTGAGGCCGACCTGCTGGCTAAAGGGATCACTCCAGAGCCATGCACATGGATCGAACGGGCAAGAAATTGGTTTTACGGGCATGGGGGCACATTGGACGCAGAAGGGAAGTGCATATATAACAGAAGACACAAAGATAATCCCCTACTATCCATCGAAGACATTAGAAATGCAGTAAAGGATGTTGAAGAGGGATGGTTCCGTCCCGATAGAGAGAAGGACGAGCTCGCACGCGGCCTTGGGAATGAAGAACACAAAGGACGAACACGAGGCACACCAGGCTCCAAGCCGTGGACAATTGGGTTTCCCGAGGATAGGAAGAAATATCCCGATAGAAGTCATCAGAGGAGAAAGGAAAGGGAGGCAAGGGAAGCACGCGCTGCTGCAGACCGGCTGCGTAATATAGAAGAAACAATGAAGCGGCAGCAGGATCAAATTGACGCACTTAGCCAGCAAGGCACTGCCAGCCAATCTCAGCGGCACATTGTAGAAGCTGCACTCGATGCTACCGGCCCATCGAATCGGAAAAGCAGCGTGGCTTCCACGGAGCTCCAGGCTGGTGATGATGATGCACTGATGATGGCTCCTCTTCGTCGCTACCCAGTGGATGATATCACGGAGAGCACACCTTGTGAGCTACATGTGAAAGTTTTTAACTTAACCATGAAGGTGGCGGTCGGTTATGCCATACCAATTGGACCTAAATCAACTTTCCATTGCTCCCCAGTTCCACATGGCTACGCTGTTGTCGGGGTGGATGAAGTGAGTAAAGAATTTGAGGAGCTGAAGCTGGAACACCCTGCAGGTGAAGATGGGGAGGTGGTTGAACTTGGAGAAGCCAGAAAAGGGACCATTCTATGGCCAAAGGAATTCATCGTGCTTCCAAACTGGCCGCCAAGGCCATCGACTCCTCAGAGTAGCAATCCATCTTCGCCGCTGACTCACCAGTCTCCAGCGCAACAGTCCTCTTCGCCGCCGCCGCCTCAGGCGCCGTCTCCGCCGCCTCACCAGTCTCCAGCGCAGCCGTCTCCGCCACCACGTTAGTCGTCTCCGCCCACTCAGGATCAGCGTACCACCGCTGGTACTATGAGGAGTAGGAGTGGTAACCGATCACCGAAACGTAAAAGGTCACCCCTCCCAAAAGTACCTCATAAGAATCTTCCCAAGAGACCTTACGACTGTACGGAGGAGGAAAATGAGGCGATCGCAAATGCCCAAACGAAAGAGTGGTTTGCTAACTTGAAGAAGCCGAAAGCGCCAGAGTTCCCCGTCACCCCAGAAGAAAAAGCCGCCGTCTTCAAAATGCTGAAGACCCTTGAACAACCCCCGCCAAGGCTGACACCAACTATGACCGCTCTATTCGCAAGTCGGCTGAGGCAAATAAGCAGCGGTCGAAGAGTAGTAGTGCAAGCCGGAAATCAGTTCCCCAGCTCGGAGAACAGAAAAACCAATCGTGCCCCCCGCTCAAAGTGTTTTCCAATACCGAGGTGGGGTCGAGCAGAGGTGCGGTCGACATCGATCCTGAGTTTGTTGCAATGTACGAAGAAGCGGCCTATGCTCAGGGCATGTCTATTCCTCGGTACTTAGACCAATTACAAGAGTTCCAGCAAGTAGTAGCATACAAATACCGGCACGAGTATCCTCTCGTCAAACCTGAGTTAGTCAACAGTCTACCAATAAAAAGGCGAAGATTGCATAAGTGATACATGCGAGCCTCAAAGGAAGGGGCAAACTGGATCCACGTAGGATATACAAACAAGTATTATGGGCATGGAGATGGCGTGGTAATGATTGAATTTTGTGAATTATTTCAGTTATACCAACAAGACGCCCTTGACAAAGCTATCCTCAGTGCCTATTGTTTGTAAGTATTATTTCTGTATTTAAGTCTCTAGCTAGCTCACTTGTTCATTGCATGTATAATCTTACTCATCACTATATTATTTATGCAGAATGAAGATTCTCCAATGCAAAAGAGGACAAATCTATGACATTGGGTTCATTGACCCAAATTTCGTTCATGAAAAAAGTCTCAACGATTTTTGCATCGACACAGAGAATAACTTGGTAAAGGCGTTAAGGTTTTCCGAAACCAAAAGAGAAATACTATTTCCTTACAACTTCAAGTGAGTGTTACTGTCTTGTACACAACTTCAAGGCGTTAAGTACTACTAGCTAGATCCGCGCATCTCTTTGATTCTAGTTTCAATACCATTACCATGCTTGATTATTATTTTGATTGAACTCTGTTCTCGTAAAATGCTTGAGGCAGAAAATTGGGAATCATTTATGTGGATACTACGTTTGCGAGTTCATTTGCTAGACGACCCATGTGACGGGCGGCCGGTAATTAGAACAACTTGAAGTGCGTAAACAATATTCACAATTTTAGTTTATTGTCATCAATTTTGATTAGTTTCATTCATATATATTGACCCCTTCTTTAAATTAGACCGAACGGTTGCGGAACGGTCTTCTACCACAGGATCGCGTACGAGCAATTCAAGAGGAAATTGCGGGATTCTTAGATGCAGAGGTGCTAGATCCGAATGGAGAATATTATCGGAAGGTTGAAGTGAAAGGGTGAGTGTAAAAGAGATGTATATATGCATGAAACTCGTGTGTACATGTGATACGTCTCCAACGTATCTATAATTTTTGAGTGATCCATGTTAGTTTTGTGATATTGTCACATGTTTTTACTGTCAATTATATCATTTTTATGCATTTTGTCGGACTAACCTATTGACAAGATGCCAAGTGCCAGTTCCCTATTTTTGCTGTCTTTTTGTTTCAGAAATTTAGTTCTGAAAATATTCTCGGAATTGGACCAAAATTTACGGTGATTATTTTTACGCCAAGACGAAGACGGAGTCCGAAGGGCAGCCTGGGAGGCGACCCACAGGGCAGAGGCGCCCCCCTGACGCGTCCCAAGGTGGACCCGCGGATGGGGCCCGCCCCTGCCCGTGGGGCACCTCCTCGGCCCCCTCCGACGCCTATAAATTGCCTTTTGACCTAAAAACGTCAAGGCGGACATTATTTTCCAAAAACTCGACCCCGACGCGATGTCACCGAAAACCCTAGTTCGGGGTCCAATCTAAAGCTGATCCCGACACTCTGCCGGAGGGGAGATCGATCCCGGAGGGCTCTTCATCGCCATGCCTTCCTCCGGGATGAGTTGTGAATAGTCTCACCTTGGACTACGGGTCCATGGCAGTAGCCAGTTGGTAGTCTCTCTCTCTTGTGCTTCATGTCTTATGATCTTGTGAGCTGCCTAACATGATCAAGATCGATTATTGTAATGCTATTTGATGTGTTTGCTGGGATCCGATGGATTATGAAGTTATGTTCAGATTGTGCATGATTCTTATATGTTGATTTATGTTCTTGCATGCTCTCCGATGTGCGTAGTTACTTTGGCCAAGTGATTGTGTGTATCTCCAAGAGAGGGTATTTATGCTAGATAGTGGGTTCATGCCCCCTTTTGTTCCTGGGCACGAGTGACAGAAACGTCTAAGGGCGAGGGTGTGATGTTGCTACTAAGGGTAAAACAGCAGTGTTAATGTCTCTTTCGATATTACTATTGCTTACTTAATGCACTTTACTTAATGCAATTTTCTGTTGCTTGCAACTTAATACCGTTGGGTGACAGGCTGGATAGCGATCCCACGGTGGACTTTTTAGACAAAGACGCAGTTGGACTCAACGGTCTTTGTTTCTTGTCGTGATGCCCCCATAAATATTATCATGTCCTTTTTGTCATAGCTAAATTGGCTTTGTGTCATGATCTTATCAATTGCCTAGCTGTAATTCGTTCACCCATCACATGCATATTTTATTTACTTGAGAGATTCCACTAGTGAACCCATGGCCCCCAGTCCATCTTTTTACATTGTTTACAACCTCATTTACTTGCTTTTTATCATCATTACTCCTCTGGTCACTTTTCATTATTTCATCCATTTCATCATACAATTAACCGCTTTGTTTTCTGCGAGACCGAAAAGATTGACAACCTTTCCGCCGTTGGGGGCAAAGTATTTTGGTTGAGTGTGTGCAGGTCCACGTCTGTTGAAGGTCAAGCGCTAGAGATCTTCAACATTCACCTCGTTGTTGATTTCAAAGTCCTACTGGTTCGATAAAACTCAGTTCGTTAAATGAGGGAAAACTGCTACTAGCTGCAATTCCGACTTCGCTTGGGGCACCACCCAACTCATTTTAATACAGCAGCAACATTTACCGTTTGTAATATGTTTGACCAAGCACGACGAATTAGATGTGTGTAATATATTCGTGACGATGATGTGTAATAGTGGTTCCTACATTGCTGTATGTAGTACCATCGAATTGAGTGCAAAACAAAAAATAAAAAGTGCCCCAATAAATAAATGGAAAAATACAAAATCAATCTTCTAACGGAAGGTGCACAAAATTCCCCATATTTAACTAGTAGTGGTATTTTTGTAGTTCTAAACAATATTTAATTTAAGTTTCTTAAACATGCATGCATTTGACATAATCAAATAGTTCTTATTTTTCTGAACATTTTGATATTTTATTCATATTTTTCAGAATTACAGAATAAAAATTATTGATTTTACAAATTTAAACCATTTTCTGAAATTTCTGGAAATTGTGAAATATCTGACGGAAAAGAGAAACATCAGTCCCGGTTTGTATTACGAACCGGGACTAAAGCTCCTCCTCCCCTCGCTGCAGAACAGGCCACGTGGTACCCCATTAGTCCCGGTTCGTGGCCGAACCGGGACTAGCATTAGTCCCGATTTGCTAGTCCCGGTTCGGGAACCAGGACTAATGGCTCAAACGAACCGGGACTAAATGGGGGTTTTCTAATAGTGCCCCTTGTGTCGAATCAATAAATTGGGTTACACTTCCCTCGAAAACTACTACGATCCGCTATACTTGTGGGATATCAATTAACAAAAGTAAATAAATCGCAACAAGTTTTAGGTAGAGAATGTTTTCCTCTACAATAGTGCAAATCAAATGGCCTACACACAGCTACACAGAAAGAATATCTAAAATTTCCTATAACATTTCTTCACCAGAGAAGTCTCAGTAATTATATAGTAGTAGTACATCTAACTCACGAAATTTCCTAGCGTAATATTCTTCTTCAACAACGAACTAATATACTATCAGTACCATGTACTTATGGTTTTTACGGTTCCCCATGAATCTCAACCAATTCGCTCAGTTTCATCACAACTTAAATCTTATACATAACGCCGCCATGCTTTAAGAAAAGTGCTTTGAATTGATGTTTGTCTAGAAACAAAGCACATCGAAAATGCACAGCCAAAGCACCCATCATCTCCCATTAAATCACGCTCACATCACTACTCAGTGGGTGATGTCTGAGCTTTTGAAAAACCCCTGAATCAATCGTCGCCGTCATCAACCACCCATGGACTGCATCAAGTGCTTCCCAAATCAATTGATCTCGCTTGTCCTTAAAGGAGAAGATATGTCTAATCCGTCACTTGTATATTCCATCTCGGATCCCGAGGTACAGAAGATGCCATCCATAAAACAATCACCATATCTTACAAGGTGGCCTCACAGTAAAGATGACCTACTTGTGAATGAGCATATGCCTGAAGCATGGTAGCTAGTATCCCACGTACCTTCTCGCATCATTCCTATCACACTCTCTCACGTGCACATTGCTGGTGCATAAGTGCATTGCATATCTTTCTTGGAGAATCCATTAGAGAGATCCAGTTGAGAAGTGAAGCAACAAAGGCCATGCATATATATGTAGTGTATTGTTCTCTTTTCTCACAGTACGCTGACATCCATGCAGCATATGCTTTTCTTGTGTGTCACCTGTTGGAATCCAAGGGAACAAAAGCATACATGGTATAGTTTTTTCTGCCTGGATCATGGAAGCCTAGATGAGTAAGAAAGGATTTTTTTTTTTTTTGCCGGGGAAACAGTAGGATTCCTACTGCGTGCAAATTTTTACGTGTTTGCAACTTTGCATCATTGCATGCACGAAAAATTAAAGAAGGGAAGAAAAAAAAAACAAACTTCAAATGAAGCAAGCCACCCAGGACTAGCTTGTTCAACGAAATTTTGAGCCTCAATCATCAGTTCATCCCCTCACACCTTATCTAACGAAAATGCATCAGAAAAAGGGTCCAAAGTTTCCAAAATAGGTAAATTATAGGGTTTTTTTTTCACTAGTTGGAATAATTAGTGCCATAAATGCATACATAGAGGCCAAAAAGTGGAATTCACTTAATAAAATAATACCATGAAATTTGTTGTGCAATTTTTTAAACCAATTATTTGCTTACTAATATATTTCATATAAAAAACGGTCGTAGTTGAATCATTTTGGTATGAAGGGAGGATTCTTAAAATAACTCTAATTTCCTAAGTATTGGGAACATGAGTGCATCATTTTGGCCTCCAAGCTAGTGAGCTTGGGATTTAAAAAAATTCATAAATAAAACTTCAGTCAGAAGATTAAAAAATGAAATAAAAAATCCGTGATCACATACATATGTGTTCTACATATCAGATTTTTCATGTTAAATAATTCATTGCATTTTTTGGAACACAAAAATCAGAAATTATGGCTCTAAAAACGTAATAAGAACTGATTTCGCCCCCCACATTTGTCTTTTTTATTTATCACAGATGAAAATATATTCCATGAAAATGTAGTCATAAATACTAGTAATCTATATGTACTCGTCTATATTTTTAGAATTGTTTGAAATCAAAAAATGATTTTAAAAAATCAGAAGTACCGAGTGTTCAGGAGCTAAACAGGATATTTGACATGTACGGGCGTAAAAATAAGAAGAAGTGAAGAGTGGAATTGATTTTCTCTCTAGTATAGTGGTTTAGGAAGGATGCCTCTCCTTCTCAAAAAAAAAATATATATATATATATATATATCTGGTTTAGGAAGCTGCCTTTCCGCAGCAGCCAATACATGCTAGGAATATACCACAACTTCTTGGCTCCTATCTGACAGGCATGTAGCAGCCGAGCACCAGATCCAAAAGCACAAACCATAACCCAATCACAAGCATCGCATATGGAGAGTGGTTAATAGCAAGGACAACCACTTTAGCTTAATTGACCCCCCCCCCCCCCCCCCCCCCCCCCCTCTAATTTCGTTTTCTACTCAAACGGACACATAATTTAAGTGCAAAAGCCAAAGGGAGAAGGGGCCCAAGTGCAACAAATGATTAAGTCCACATCAGAAAAAGTGCGAGAAGGGGCATGCAAGAGATTACATCTCCTTTGTATTTTTGCTGCCGTCGGTGGATGCCCGTTGCAATTATGTACCCAACAACTAACTGATGTCCTTTTGACCATCTTTTAACATGAGTTAAGTAGTGTAGGCTTTTAACACGAGTTAAGGTAGCGTAGGTAAATTCATGGCGAAAGCCCATTCTAGTACAGCAGGTATTAATAATACAGGGATCGATTGACAAATGATGGTAAAATCTCTCACATTTATAGTTGTGATTATGGGGTAAAACAGAATCTAATCTTTATGACATCTACTTTCAGTTTTGTAAATGCAATGAAGATCTTATGGTTTGCTCGAAAGATAAATGAAAAGTAACCCTTGTTTGCCAAAAAAAAGGAAATAAAACAAACATGGACTTGTGAAAAGTCAGGCATAGAAATCATACTTTTGAAGGTGGTTGTTGATGCATAAGTAGACTTTTCTACCTTTTTTTTTTTCCATCATTTCTGCTGGGCTAAAAAGGCTACAACTCCTAAAATTATCAGGTGCAACCAGAGAAAAAGACAGGTAAAGTTCGGGGAAAAAAGGAAAAGGAATTGCGCCTAAAGGATGCCCGTGTAAGCCACGGATATGGAAAAAAAAATGGTCCATATATAAATACAAATTCCTCACATAGCGAAATGGCCTGGCTAGTTTAATTAGCTATCACAGTGCATATGCATGTGCATGTACGCACGTATAGCCATTTCGTTGTGCAATCGGGCACAGTACAAGTCGCAACAAAGATGTGCAAAGGAACAAAACACAACTAGATGTGACTTGCATACATGGGCTTCAAGCCAAGACTGCACTCACATGTCAGTGAGATTCTTTTGTAACCCGTTAAAAAAAAAAAATCTGACCCAGTAATTTGCTTTGTACAAGTAGGAGTACATGGAAATTTGGCAGTAAATAGCTCGATGCGGTTGTTTCTGAAAAGAAACATTTTCTTTACATTAGTAGGTATTGATCACTGGAGTAAATCAAATTTGCACTGGACATTCGAAAGTAAAACGAGCTAAGCGAAATCAATTCTTAAGGGGAGCCCATTCATAAGCTTCCTCCTGTCATCTCAAATAGTTGATCCCTAGCTACCAACTGCGCCTATACAGAGATACTAACAGTGAGCTAAGCTAGCTGATGTCGACTACGTACTGATCACAACATTAAGTCAAAGTGAGATTAGAGAAGCAATGGAAACCAGTGGTAGCTAGTTGTGTTTCTCACTGACAGTGAAGACTGTGTGGCTTGACGCCTTGACTTTCACGTGCTCACCGGCGACCAGTCGAAGCGGCCTTCCAGCGGGCGGTCGAGGGCGATGTCGTAATTGTACCTGAGATCAGGAACGGCATGCAGCTCGCGTTAGTCAGCAGGAACGAATTAGACTGTGCGGTGGAAATGGAATTGTGCTGCGAGAATCGCGCGCGCGCTCACGTCTCCATGAACCTCCGGCGCTCGGCAAGCTCGGCCGCCGCTAAGAACGCCTCGACCTCTGCTTCCGGTGGCGACGACGATGCCGACGTTGATTCTACCGTGGCATCGCTCTCGCGGTGGTCGCGTCTCGCCTTGCCGGAGTTGGGCACCACGCGTCTGATTGAACAAAAGCGATGGTCTTGTGTTGAAAATTGAAATTGCAAGTACGCACGAGCTAATTAATCATATACTATATCGAACCTGTCACCACCGCAGCCCTCGTTGCGGAAGACGCCCGGACTCTCCTGCGACGGCGGCAGCTCCGCGTCTTCCTCGCCGGCCTGCGAAGCAAGCTCCCGTCGTCCACGCCGCTGCCTCCCAGCAGAGGCGGCTCCCGCCTTGCTGCAGCAGCGGTCCCCCTGTCGGTAGCGCCGCCTTGTGGGGCTGCCGGCCGCGGCCGGCACGCGCCGCCCGCTGCGCAGCGTCAGGTACGCCGCGGACTCGACCGTCGTTTGCCGGCAGCTGCTCCTCAGGCACTTGCCCATGAGCTCAAACTCGCAGCGCTCGCGGCAGGTGGGCAGTCGCTTTCCCGGGTGCAGGTAGCAAAGTGTTAACGCGCGCGCGGAAGCAGCATATATCACCGGTCGTGTAGCGAGTGAGCTGAGGTGGTGGATATGCATGAATGGAGCTTGTAATAACGACGAGGAGCTAGACGGTTACCGAATCAAAAGTTGTCACGTCGGAGAGCGACGGCGTCGGTCGATGTCGTCGATCTCCCGGTGGTATACTTGTCTCTCGTGAGCGCGTGCACTGTGGTGTAGGCGGTGTCGCATCTTCAACCGGACCTGAGAAAGAAAAAAAAAACTCATTTTCAGTCCTCACGTCTTCGTGGCACTGGCGAGCTTGCCCTTGGAAAAATGAGAGTTGAGTCATGTTGTGCATATAATTTGATTACCAACAATGTTCTAGCCAGGCCCGTTTTGCTAAATGCAACATTGTTTAGCACGGCGTTTGGTGTTCATCTGTGTTTCGTGTATTCTTACCTCATGTCCATGTGGTAGACTTACCTCACACCATCAGAACACCATGAAGGGCGGCGAGCAGGACAATGGCGTGGCGCAGCGGCGGCGGTGAGTTCACGCGGCCTAAAAACCGCTGCGGCAACGACGAATTGAATTTCATGGCTACGGGCGACGTTGGGATGAGCGAAGAAGATGTCGAGTAGCTGAAGAACACCTACACCAAGCACACCTAGTAGCAGCAGCGGTGACGGCGGAGTTCACAGCAGCGGCAAGCGGCGGTGACAGAGGTTGAAGAAGATACTCTGCAGTCTAAATACGTGGATACATAAAGCACAAAATATGCTTATATTCCACCGCCGCAACAGAAAACTTAAAACACCAAAGTTGTGCGGAATGTTGAGATGAAGCTACACGTCAAATGATATCTCAAACGGTCGACCGAGCACGAAGAATTTGACAAAATTCGTCAAAAAAAGTTGCAAACATTGGTGCGAAATTAAGAAACTACAGTCAACGAATCTCGAAACCGAGCATGGGAATCGGCGGAGCTCGTCGACGCGCATATTTCTCATGTACACTTTTTTTTGAATCGAGCAATATTTAGGGAGATTAGATAGACATTTAGTGTAGTAGTTTAAGTGAGGTGAGGAGAATAAATCAACGTGCTTAGTTGAGCCACCCTACGTCACCCCACGTAGCTTTAGCGCGAACTCCAAAGCTGCCCCTACGGGAACGGCCGAATCGACCGTTCCTATCGGGTCTGGCCCGAGAGTGCTTTCAGGAGCGTGCGATGCAGGAACGCGGACCGGTTATACATCTATGTGTGGTTGGAGATGCTCTAAGCTTTCTTAATTTTTTCAGAGTCCCATAGCCCATAGGATGGCCTTAACATCATTCAAATCATGGCAAGCGTGGAGGATTGTAGCATCTCTAGTGGATACTCAAAATGGACATACTAAAAATACCACTCTTATTAAGTTTGGTGCTAAAAAGTGTAAAGAATAGATAAAAAGAAGCACGATGAACTCAATTTTTTTTGTTAGTATCTAAAAAAGAGGCACCCATACATCATATTGCAGTACGGGGTTGATTTTCGAATATACATAAAAACATGAGACAATTGGCGGTCAGGCCGGGCATTCGGGATTTCCCGAAAGTTCGGGAATTTTTTTCAGGTTCCACAAAACGACTCCCGGTTTTCCTTGAGAAATTTTGATTCCCGACAATTCGGGATCGGGATCGGGAAATCCCGGATTGCCCGAAGTTGAGAACAGAGCCAGAGTCGTGGAACGAGAAAGATGGAGGCGCCCCAGCGCGGGATGCCGGGCGGTGGGGTCCGTCGACGCGGGATGCGGGGGCGGGGCGGCGCACGAGGCGACGGGGATGCGGGGCGGCTGGGGTTGGCCGCATGGGGGGCATGATGGCGGCTGGACGGGGGTGTGCGAGGTGCGACCGTGCGTGGCGTGCGGGGTGCTCGCCCACTAGGGAAGGACGGGGTGTGTGGCGTGCTGGGGTGTACGGGGTGCTAGGGTTACGGAGGCGTCGGAGGGTAGTTTGCTGGGTTTAAGATTTCTTGCTGGGCCTGGCCTGTTGGGCTTTCTATATTTTCGGGATATTCGGGATTTTCGGTTAAGGAGAGTTAAATCCCGAATTTCCCAAAATAATTTCGGCATTTCAGAACAGCTTCCCAAAAAAACGATCATGATTTTCGGGTTTGGGAAATTCGGGATCGGGTTCGGGTTATTCGGGATTCGGGTTCGGGAATCGTGAAATATGCCCAGATTGAATTGGCGGAAGGAATTTTTCAGATATTACGCAGCCACTACCACCATAGGACGCGCATCAAATCCATTAATGGCCGAATTCCGGCAAGATCCTCGACGCCCCGCTATATTAATATAGCAAACGGGTACAACCGCGATGCAAAAACCACGCCCAAAAGGAAAGAGAGAAAATATAAAAGAAACAAATGCCAACACCGGCGGATCGACAAAGCAAACAAGCGCCACCAGACGACGCCCACCAAGCTCCTAGTAGTCCGAAGCGCCGGTACAAAAACAACACCTTTAGGAAGGGATGCGACGATGACGACGTTGCTGCCTAGGATTTCTCCCGATACGTGACATAGAGGGGGGGGGGGACAGTTGACGCCCTTCAGGAAGGACTGGCGGCACCATAAGGTACCACCGTGCCGGTGTCGAACAAGCCGACTGGGATTTCTCCCGACCCCCCAACATCCCTAGAGACACTCCAGAGCACTCCACCATACCGCCCACCACCCAGCGCCACCACGATAATGAAGCCGATCACGCTGTCTCTTCACAAACTAGAGAAGAGAGGCCTGCACACCGAAGAAGAAGAGCTGGGACTAGGGGCCACTGCACTGCCGACACGCGGGAGGGACTGCCCTGCACTGTCAAAGACGGTAACCGACCAGACGCAATAGCAGGAGCACACCAGGCGCATGGGCCCACTAGCCCGATCGGGTCTCGAGAGGCCCGTAAAGCTCCCGCGGTGGCGCTGCAGAAGGCACGCCGTTGGTGCCATCGCCCCCCATTTGAGCTGCCCTCTGTCATCAACGTGCAAAAGACAGCGCCATCAAGGATTCGAGCCGACCCGCGTAAAACCGAGATGGGCCCCCGAGGGCCCCAATCTGGGTCGAGGGCAGCACACCGGACCAGCACCACGATGGCCGTGACCCTGCTGCCAAGGGGAGGTGTTGCCACACTCTGGCTGACCGGACCTGCCGGGGAAAGAGCGCCCGAGCAGCGCCCAAACCGTTGCAACCCGAAGACCACCGCCGCCGTGTGCCTCCCGAGATGGCACCACCACGCGTGGTTGAAGAAGGTCCTACCGCTGGCGGCGCCTGTCGGTGATGGTAGGGGAGATTGGGTCGGGTGGAGGGGACGGAGGTGGGGGCAGGAGATGGCGCCCCGGCCGCCCTGCTCGGGAGGGCGACTCAGGGGCACGGGGGAGAGGAAGGGAGGTGGGGGGGAGGGGGGAGGGGCGGCGTCGGCCTCCGGTGGCGGCTCTGGGGGTCTAGGAAACCTAGGAGATCCATTTCGGCGAGATCCTCAATACTGGATTCTTTATATTAGGTGGTTACATTACACATCCCTAGAATTATGTACAACTTTACTTTTAGAAACTATTGATAAACAGTGGTGGTGCCACACACGATCAGAACTTTGTTACTTTTTTTTACATTTTTATGGAACACTTTTAAATTTCATATAATAACTATGGAAAGTTTGAATGGGTTAACATGACGGTAGGATCTTTAGTGTAGCACCCAAGATATATTAGACATTTCTGCACCCATCTTTTTTCTATATCTCTAGTTCTGACAATGTGCATCTCGATATCCACGAAACAGGCTTTTCGCCCAGCTTTATAAATAAAGCAACCGCCACAGTACAGTACATCCCACGTGCAAGAGCACAAACAGTAAGAAAAGAGTTCGCTGGGGCCACAACACAAACCGACCCAAAAACAAGGTACAAAAGATCGATACAACTCCGTGAGGAGTACAACTCAACGACTGGATGACGCCGCCAACATGCGCGCCGCTCTCAGGAGATCCTCGATCATGCCATCCAGCCGCTCCTTGTCACTACTAAAAAAAGCAGCGATCGGTGATGTTTCTGAGGCGACGTTTTGATAACATCGTGTGTTTTCATTGCGAGGTAGCAGAAAAGTTGGATTTAGTCGTGATGTTTTGGCTTTTTTGATCGTGGGCCGGTTGCGCACGACGTTTCGTTAATATTACGTCGCGGATTTTCGTTCCCAACCCAGTAGCCCAGTTTAAGCCCAGTTTTGTTCGACGGAATTGTTCTTGGTTACAGAGAACATCGTTGATTTTCGTCGCATGCCACATCCTGCCCTGACTGACTACTTTTACTGGTGACGATTGACCGGTTGATGTGTGACCCCACATTCTGCCGTGCGTGCACTGTTGTGTTCCGTTTGTGGTGGAATTTAATCAAATCATCAGAAAAAGAGATTGTCGTGTGCACTGTTGTTTTCCGTCTGTGAGAACCGTAACCCACGACCTCCCTCTCGCAATCGTGTCATGGAGAACGTTTGTTCCGTTTGTGGAGTGCAATTGAAAATTTTAAAGCTAATTGAAAAACTTAAAAGAATGCTCAGATTTGAAATAATAGCATTGGGAGGACACAAATAAATATACCAAATAACTAGGAAACATAGACATAACTTCATTGCATCTGTTCGATGGGGCAAACTATGTATACATAAACATAAACAAGATCATAAACATATACTTTATGACCCTGGGAACTAAGCATAAGAGGGAAACATCTAAGCATCGGATGGGAACTCTGCTTCCTTGGCGATGAGGGCTTCCTTGCGCGTGAGCAGAGTTTCCTTCTGCGCGAGCGCTACCTTGATCTGCAGGTTCCCAACCTACCTCGCCAGGTCAAGGTTGCTGGCCATCAGCTTCGATCTTCCATCAACTTCTTCACCGCCTCATTGCAAGCTTCCCCTTGCTGGACCATCTCCTTTCTGGCTTCAACAACCTTGTTGAGATTTTCAAGGGCGAGCTTCGTGGCCGCTTCAAGCTGACCTTCTAGCACGGGTACCCTCTGAAAGAGCATGGTTTCCCCCATACGTGGTTTTGATAATTAATGACAATCTCTATGGACTAATGTTTGCATTGAGTTACATTTGTAGGTTTGGTCCATAGCAATGCTTGAACTCCATATGTTCGAGTTAAGGCTAAAAGAAGAAGATTACTTGTTGATCAAGGCTAGGTGCAAGTTGATCAACACGCAAGACTAGTGATGTACCATGAGGAATCATGTGATCCCATGGTTGGTAAACGTTGTCAATATAGTCTTGTGAACTAACCCATGATCTATGTGCTTGGTATTTTCATGTGTGGTTAGGTACCTCTCCATGAGTATGCATCGAAATAAAGATCCTATGTAACTCATGAAGGATGACGTCGTGTGGAGATCGTCATCAAGATATTAGCCAAGTGAAGATATGACAAAGAGTGCCTCTCCCATGTTGGTGTATGGGGGAGCAATATGTGAGGCTTCACCGAGCGGTGCGCAATCAAGAAATATGATCAACTTGATAAGGTCAAGCCCGTACCTCAAGTGGATTATGTGCAAGGCAAAGGTATGATCTTGATAGGTTTTCTCTTTTACCAGTCTCATGGTGTTAGGTGAGAGACCGGGTTATATGATAGATAACCGTACTATCAAGAGGGGCTCTCAAGTGAGTAACTCGATCGCATCTTTGTGGAGAGCTCAAACCTTTGCATACTTGGCATATCATCTTTCTTGGTTGTTATTTGTATTTTATCCATGTGAGAATTTAGAGCTTGTATTCATCTCCATAGAAAGCTCTAGTTCATCAAAAACGGATTTCATATGCATATCTTGTTGCGTTTTTTATGTTGGAGCTTTTTCCGGCGTGTCCTTTTTAGAGAGGTCAAACTCTCTCCTTGTTAAATCCTCCTCACATGATGTAAAATGATGTTTCTCTGCATGATCTTGTAGATCTTTTCGTTGCGAGTCCAACGAGCCCAAGATCATCGAAAACGGAGTCCGGATGTGAAAGATATGTTCGTTTTCATTTGGCTGTTTCTGCAGTTATTCTCTGGGCCGGAAGTTCCGGTCCTTAGGCCGGAAATTCCGTCCCTCCGGATATTTCCACCAAAAGTTCTGGCCCAAAGTTCCGGACTATGTCCAGAGAGCTTCTCAGGGCGTTCGGGTCGCTCCGGGGGGTCCGAAAATTCCGGGGTAAACCCCGGAAGTTCCGGCCCGCATAGGAAAAACTGAACATAACGGTTGGATTTGGTGGGGACCAATTTAAGGGGTCATCTTCCCCAATGGTTCCCAAGTTTTGGAGCTTCTCTCACTCCTCCATTGTTGACCTCCAAAGTTTTGATTTCTCTCAACCCCTCTAATGATTCTTGCCCATATTTAGGGATTTAAGAGAGGAGATCTAGATCTACAACTCCACCAATCACTTTCTCCACTTTGTGAGGGGAACTCTTTGGATCTAGATCTTGGGATTTATTTGTTGAGTTCTTCGTTATTCTTCTTCTCTTATTCCTTATAAGCATTTTTTTCTTTGTTGGAATTTGAGAGTGAAGGATTTGAGCACTTGTGCTCTTGCCATTGCATTAGTTGCATCGGTTTGTGATCTCTACGAAGATTCGTGGAAGTTGAAGTTTGAGAAGCTTGTTACTCTTGGGTGCATTGTGTTCCCAAAGAGCTTATGCCTCTTGGGTGCATTGTGTATCCTAGACGGTTGGTGGTGTCGCGAAGACTTCGAGTTGTGAAGCTTCGGGCAAGGTTTGGGAGCCCTCGATTGAGTTGTGGGTGTGTGCCCCAAGATCGTTGTAAAGGCTCCGGATTCCGCCTTGAAGGATTCCGATATTGGAAGGTGAACCTAAACCTTGGGGTGAGGTTCATCGGAGAATAGGGTGAGGCCTTTTGTGGCGTCTTGAGTAGGCCTTTGTGGCGAGCTCATACCCCTCCAACGAGACGTATTCCCTTAATAAGGAGGAACTCAGGAATACATCCTTGTCTCCGCGTGCCTCGGTTATTTCTGTACCACGAGTTGAACAACGGTCACCTCCCATGAAGACTCAAGCCGATGCTCCTCATGTTGAGGACCCTATTAAGAAGAAAGAAAAGAGTCGATGTTGCTACCTTTGCCGTGGCAAGGGTCACTTTGCTTCTTCATGCACCATCGGTAACCTATCCAACCCCATCTTAATTGATGATGCTTATTCACTTAGAAAGGATAGAGTTGGCAATGTGTTTGCCAAATATGTGGGGACTCAAAGTGGTGTCAAGAAAAGAACCATTTGTGTTTCCAAGCCTATTGTGACTAACCTCTTAGGACCCAACTTGGTTGGGGACCAACAAGCTTCAACTTGATCAATAAGTGTTCTTGGAGGACATTGGAGACTTGGCTATCTTTGAAGAATTAAGGGATCTTCATGATTATATTTCCTCAAGCCAAGTCATGTGGATTATATTGTTCTATCTCATATCCAATGCTCCTCCTTGCGGTAACTTGTATTTAATCATATATATACATTGAAAGTTGCTTGCTCCCTTGCATGTGTTAGTTTTGTTCCTAGAATGTGCTTGTATATGATATGCTAGTTTCTTACTTGTCTTGTTATTCAAGGTTGTGTATGTTAGTTGTGTATCATGTATGTGTAACTTGTGTGTTGAGCTTTATTGGATCTTGTTGTTGGGAAAATGCCCTAGAGGCAATAATAAAATGGTTTATTAGCATATTCATGTTTATGATAATAGTTTATTATCCATGCTAAAATTGTATTAATTGGAAGCATAATACATGTGTGGAATATAAACAACCAGGTGTCCCTAGTAAGTCTCTACTGGACTAGTTCGTTAGTCAAGAGTTGGTTAAGGTTTCCTAACCATAGGACTTGTTATAGTCACTTGATAACGGAGTCATATCATTGGCAGAATGATATGATGGACAAGACCCAAATAATAAAGAGTTGCAATTAATCGTGTCACTCAGTTTCATTGCCAACACTTTTAGTATTTGCCAAGTATAGTTTCCTTAGACCATGAGATTATATCACTCTCGTTTACCGAAGGAATACTTTGTGGACATCAAACGTCACTTCGTAACTGGGTGATTATAAAGATGGCTTTGAGGTATCTCCGATGGTAAATTGTTGGGTGACATATATCAAGAGTGGCATTTATCCCTCCATGTGACAGAGAAGATATCTCCAGGCCTTCTCGATAATATAGGATCATAAAGTCTGCAGACATGTGATTAGGTGGTAATAACGGAGATCCCATATTATGGACGAGTAAAGAGAACTTGTTGGTGATGAGATTAAACTAGACATGGGGATGTCGACGATTAAATCTCAGGCAAGTAAAATATCATGAGACAAAGGGAATCGTATATGAGATTAATTGAATCTCCAACATCGTGGTTCAATCGATAAAGGTTTTCGTTGATTGTGTAGGAATTAATATGGACATTCCGGTCCCGCTATTAATTATTGATAGGATCATGTCTACACATTCTCGAACGCGTAGGGTCACACACTTAACGCTCCGATGAAGTTAGGTTTTGCGATGAATTAAATGATGGAATAAACGAATGATGATTCGAAGTCTCAGATAGGATCATAGACATCACGAGGAGTTCCGGAGGAGTCCTGAGAATAAGATTCATATAAGGAAAGTAGTTTTCGGAGGTATTGGAAAAGTTCCGGATTTTTCTGGCAGGGTACCGGAAAGTTCTAGAAGGGTTTAGAAGTGGGGCCCATCTAGAAGTGGACCCACATGGATTAATGGGTTGTGCAGCAACCCTAATGGGCTGGCCGCACCAAGCCCTAGGCCCACATGGGCCAATTCGGCCGGGACAAGGCAGGGCAGGCCAAGTCCTAGTTGGACTAGGAGGCCGGCCCCTTTCCTGAAAGGAAAGGCCCAAGCCGAGTCATTAAGGGACTCAACTTGGGGGCCAAGGAAGCCGGCTCCAAGCCCTAGCCTCCACCTATAAAAGAGGGGGGGGGGGGGGGGGGGTTGTGGCACAAGGGGTCCAAGTCCTTGCCGCCCCAAACCCTAGCCGCACCCCACCACCTCCACCTCCTCCACCTCTCCCTCTTGCACGGCTTGGCGAAGCCCTGTCCGTGGGAGATCTCCACCATCATCACCAACACTCCGTCGTGCTGCTGAGATTCATCTAGCCACGTCTACCTCGCTTGCGGGATCAAGGAGAGGACGTCTTCATCGAGCTGAACATGTGGATACCGCGGAGGTGCTGCTCGTGCGGCACTTTGACGGATTGGATCTCGAGGATAATACATCTCCTCGCGACTAGATACATCTAGTTGCGGGGATCGACTAGCCAACCCCTGCACCGAAAAAATGTTTGTGTTCAATCTTCAAGGGTAAAGATTCGATCTCCTTCTCGCTACTTGCATCTTGGTAGATCTAGATCCTTGGGGTTTATTCTGCTTGTTACGTAGGAAATTTTTTATTTTCCATGCAACGACCCTTACAGTGGTATCAGAGTCTAGATCTATTCATAGATGTTGGTGCGATTAAAGGAGTTGTGGGCGTTGATATTTTATTTTGCTACCTTCTCACATGCACTTTGTATCTTGACGGTATGGTGGGATTGAAGCGGCCCGGACCAACCTTACTCGTCCGTGTACGAGAGGCCGGTTCCACGATTGACATGCAACTTGTATTGCATAAGTGGCTGGCGGGTGTCTGTTTCTCTTGCTATAGTGAGATGCAATTTTCGACGGAAGACCTTTCAAAAGGATACAAAATAAGCGCCTTCTATATCACTGTTGTGGTTTTTGCGTAGATTAGAACGGTTCTAACTCGTTGACCCAAGCCACGTAAAAATTGCATAAACAAAGTAGAGGACGTCTAACTTGTTTTTGCAGGGTTTGTGATGTGGTATGGCCAATGTGTGATTTGTGATATTGTATGCAATGATCATGTTTGTAATCTTTCATGACTTGCATGTCGATGAGTACGGCAACCGGCATGAGCCATATAGTTGTCTATTATTTTATGTGACCGGCGTGTCATTGAATCACCATTTAATTGCTTTACTTCATCGCTAAGAGTAGCACTAGTTTTAGTTGCAATAGTTGGTGGACACAACCGTGATGGTGACGCCACAATGCTGGAGGTGATGGAGATCATGCCGGTGCTTTGGAGATGGAGATCAAAGGCACAGGAACAAAAGGCCATATCATATCACATTTAAAAAAAATCATGTGATGTTAATCCTTTTATGCACCTTACTGCTTGCTTAGATGAGATCACGACGGTAGCATGATAAGGTGATCTCTCACATTAAAATCAAGATAATAAAGTGTTCTCCCCTAGTATGCGCCGTTGCAAAAGTTCGTCGTTTTGAAGCACCACATGATGATCGGGTGTGATAGATTCTACGTCCACATACAACGGGTGTAAGCCAGTTTTTACACATGCAGAAATACTACGGTAGATCTTGATGAGCCTAGCATGTACAGACATGGCCTCGGGAACATGGAACCGAAAGGTTAAACACGAGTCATATAAATGATATGATCAACACTGAGTTGTTCACCATTGAAGCTACATCATCTCACGTGATGATCGGTTGTGGTGTAGTGGATTTGGATCGTGTATCACTAAACAACCAGAGAGATGTTAAGTTTAGTGGGAGTTCATGTAGTAATTTTGATTAATATGAACGAAAATTATTATAAACAAGTGTCCTAAGAAAATGTCTTTGCAAAATCCTTGTAGTAGATCATGGCCGACTACAGTAGTATGTTCCTTGCTGAGGAGCCGCGTCTCGATGGGTCAAACTTTGCTGAGTGGTACATGCGTCTGAGAGAAGTCCTACACACCAATGATGAGCTCTACGTGTTAGATGAACCTTTAGAAGCATGCCCAGATGTTTCTGCAAACTATGAGGAGTACATGGAGTGGTTCGAACAAAAGACCACCTACTTGAAAGTTCAGTGGTTGATGTGCACCTTCAT
Organism: Puccinellia tenuiflora; assembly: GCA_012064385.1. Lineage (NCBI taxonomy): Eukaryota > Viridiplantae > Streptophyta > Magnoliopsida > Poales > Poaceae > Puccinellia > Puccinellia tenuiflora. The sequence continues at coordinate 241,957 of QRDG01001618.1, forward strand.
GGATTCTAACCTTGGTAGACAGTTCGGCAACTTGAGCGCAATGGAGATTGTCGATGAGCTGAAAAGTAGGTTCATAGCACAAGTTAGAATTGCAAGGTTTGAATGTTTGGATGAATTTCTTTCAACTAAGATGGAAGAAAACACTTGCTTGGAACAACACCTGAGGAAGATGCATATACTAGGAAACTAGCTATAGGTGGAAACTGATTTTGTGGCGCACCAAATAGCCATGCGCCACCGAAAATATTTTTGTGGTGCATAGAACTGCATGCGCCACAGAAATGTGGAATTCTATGGCGCACGAAAATCACATGCGCCACAGAAAGACACATTTCTGTGGCGCATGTTGTATGTGCGCCACACAAATGGTTATTTCTGTGGCGCATGTAGATGCATGCGCCACAGAAAGACACATTTCTATGGCGCATGTTGGATGTGCGCCATAGAAATGGGTATTTCTGTGGCGCATATGCTACATGCGCCACAGAAAAAGTTTCTAAAGTTCAAAAAATCCAAAAAAAATTCAAAAAAGTGCAAAAAAATTCCAAAATTCCAAAAAATCAGAAAAATCCAAAAAAAATCAAAAAATCAAGAAAACTTTCAAAAATAATTTTTTTAAATTTTTTGAACTTCTAAGTATTTTTTTGATTTTTTGATTTTTTTGGATTTTTTGAATTTTTGAATTTTTTTTGGAATTTTTGAATCTTTTGGGATTTTTTAAAAAATTTGGGATTTTTTGATTTTTTTTTTGCATTTCTTGAATTTTTTGAATTTTTTGGGATTTTTTTAGTTTTTTGAATTTTTGGGGATTTTTTTGAATTTTATGAATTTTAGGTAAACCACAATGTGAAGTTTTTGATTTTTTTCGAAAATTAAAAACACACATATATACATACCACACATAAACTACACACATATATATAGACATACAAGGCTTAAGAGGGTTAATATGATACTTATATCAATAAGTACTTGAGTAGCATAAGAGTAGCTGAAGTGAATGGAACTTAGAAGTTAAGCGTGCTTGGGTTGGAGCAATTTGAGGATGTGTGACCTAGCAGGAAGTCATCATTTGAGATCGGTTGAAAAATTCAGAAAATTGGAAAAATTCAAATATTTAGTTTTTTCCAAAATATTTCATATTTTGTTTTTTCCAGATTTTTTTGAATTTCTAGATTCAAAATTTTCCAAAATATTTCTTTGGCGCATGGAGCTGGATGCGTCACAGAAATTTTCTGTGGCGCATCTGGCCCCATGCGCCACATAAATATAATTTAGTGGCGACGTTTCTGTGGCACATCCCTCTTTTTCCAGGATGCGCCACAGAAATCCAATTAGGTGCGCCACAGATAGCAATTTTCCTAGTAGTGATAGGATATATTATACTCTGGTGGATGTTTGGAACCATGAGATGACTGACGATTTGGCGATAGATGGGGTGTTGCGCTCGCTTCCCCCCAGCTACAAGAATTATGTCAGAGACTATGTCATGGGAAGAGATCCGATCACTTTCTATGAGTTTGTGTCTCAGCCGCGTCATGTCAAAGTGGAACCCATAGCAGGAGAAGTAGTCAATGCAGAAGGTATATATTTTGATATATATATATATAAGTTATAAAATGTTTAAATGTTCAGTTTACACTTGTGACAAATGACTAAGTATTTGATACTTGTGCTGTTTTATGAAAACAGGGCCTGCCGTTTGAGAAGTGTAATGGATGAACTGAGTGGATATCGCAGGATGATGGCAATCAAGGAGTTGGTGCTGGCAATGTTTTCCTTCTACATTTATCGTTTTGATTAGAGGATTTGAATGAGTTTTGTAATCGAATTAAGTGTGATCTTTATTTAGTGTGTCTCGTTTTGAGATGGTTATTCATGTTAAAGACAAGTGGTTGTTATATTTTCATGAGTAATTTCTTTTGATGATCACGTTTCGATTGTGAGATTATTGTCCTTGATGTGAATCTAAACGATGATTAGTTAAACATTTATAAAATATAGGACATGCTAAAATCTCCAAATACTTAATAATGACAATTGTTTTAGTCATACAAAAATATTGAATAAAACATTTTGATGTTTAAATCAATGCGCCTTATTAACAGGAACATGACTAAAATGCTATCTTTCGGAAGAGTGCAAATAATTGTTGGAAATAAACACAAGTGTTGTTTGTATTTTCAGCAAATGTTAGATGTCATTATTTTGTGTGCTCCATCATAAATGATATGAGTAAATAGATTTATTTGTTCAAGTTATGATATTTGATAAGATCAAATAAAAATTCTGGTGTTAAGGATGTTTGAGTTAACAAGAATTTTTTTTAGTCTTTTCGATTTGATCAAAAGAGACAAAATATTTTGAGTTATTGTTTTAGTATGGAGACTTGTGCAAAGTGTTTTCACAAATTGCAATGTTTAGAATTATTCAAAATGTTTTGATGCGCTCTAAACATTGTAATCATGTTGTGTGGTCTTACAAAAGGGTTTTTTTTCGAATTAAGGGTTTAGTTATAACATTTAGATTTATTTGATAACACTCCGTTTAGAAATAAGGGTCTATGTTTGATTCGCATATATTTTTCATATGAGTTATGAGAAAGATAGTTTCATTAATTATGATATAATTAGAAACTATTGCGAATAATGTTGTAGTATATTCATATGCATGACTATGAATGTGATTCCACAATATGAGACTAAAAGGGGCAAACCAATTTGTTGGTTGTGCTAAGCATTTAGTTGTTTGTCATGATAGGTATCATTGATAAAAACATTGATGGAATAAATTGAGAAACTTAATCAAGATGGTTGATCTTAGTTTTAATATATCAAGTGGCACATTTTGAAAAGTGCATTGATGGTTTAGACTTGATATTTAAAAGGAGGGATTAATGATAATGATCATTGAATTTTTGAATTCGGTTTTTCCAAAATAAGTAGGATTCAAGAATATTAAAGTTTGTCATGTCACAAAATAATATTCATGATTTATTTGTCATGTTTTCGGAAACAAGACATATCTACAAAACTACAAAGAAGAAATAGAAACCTTAAATGCGAAAGTGACTAAGAGTCATCCTATGTTAAGTTTAAATCACAAAGTAATTGTTACTTGATTTTGTGAAAATAATTTTTTCACATATTTATTTTGCAAAGTTTTTGTAGAGAATAAATAAAACTTAAAGCTAGCAAAGTACTAGCGTTTCGTATATGAGTTCTCGAATGTTAAGAGTTAAGAATTTTGGAGGAGTCCAAAGTATCGAGAAAATGCATGAAGAACTGAGTGGGATCTCATTAAAATATGTGGTGACATATATTAAGTGTGAGCAGAAACTAATTTCCATAGTCAAATATGTGGAGACATAAGTTTGAGTGGGAGCTAGTAAATCATTGTTAAATCAAATATAGAGATAACATATTTCTAAGTGGGAGACAAAGTGACTTCCCAATTTTAATATGTGTATGGAATATATTTGAGTGGGAGTTTACAACATCTTGTTTGTGTGAAATGGAGATTACATAAATGTTGTAAATAAGTCATGAACCAACGTGTAACTTATGAAGTTAGTTTTGAACGTCAAATATCTATGGAGATAGATGTATTTGATAAGCATTATGTCAAAATGTTTAACTTAAGTGAGTTTTTGAAGGAGTTCAAAATAGAACAAGAAAAGAAAGGTTCATTTGCTTGTGAGAAATAAGTAAAACATTGAGTTGATAACTCAGTACAGAAATAATGGTTGAAGGATATGTTAGTATTCGCTATGAATTGTTCATAGTTCTAAACATATAAGAACCATAATTTTGTATTTGATAAAATGTGAACTAAGTTCTTGCTTAGAAGAACGTGTTGTGAATGAGGAGTCATTTCAACATGGAGATGAGATAACTGAGTCTAGATTTTGGTAGACTTGGTTGAAGTTATGACACCAAACTAGTTTTGAAATCTCATAGAGGTAGTAGCGCAGTGAAAGCGTGATCGAAAATATCGAAGTGACTTGGATTGCACTGTCGATTTGTTGAGTCTACAACATATAGGAGTATATGATTAATTGAAGGATTAAAAGATATAATATTTTGTTTGAGAAATTTTGTTTCAAGATTGAGTGAGTTCCGGGTGCACATACTATGTGAAAGTTCTTTTGACTGGTCATACGTCATGTAGGCATAAAAGGGAAACGAAAATCTCACACTATAACCAAACATATTATATTCATCATATGATGATATGAGGTTTATCATGTGATGATAAAGTAATGTCAAATTAGGTGACAATAACAATTTTGCAAAGAACACAAAGAACTGGATAGTACAATATACGGACAGAACCTCTTCCACGAGCAAACATGATTAGCACTGAGACTTCATGGGTGTTGAATCGAGAAAATGTAAACTAGATTATTGACTCTAGTGCAAGTGGGAGACTGTTGGGAATATTCCCTAGAGGCAATAATAAAATGGTTTATTAGCATATTCATGTTTATGAAAATAGTTTATTATCCATGCTAAAATTGTATTTGGAAACATAATACATGTGTGGAATATAAACAACTAGGTGTCCCTAGTAAGTCTCTACTGGACTAGTTCGTTAGTCAAGAGTTGGTTAAGGTTTCCTAACCATAGGACTTGTTATAGTCACTTGATAACGGAGTCATATCATTGGGAGAATAATATGATGGACAAGACCCAAATAATAAAGAGTTGCAATTAATCGTGTCACTCAGTTTCATTGCCAACACTTTTAGTATTTGCCAAGTATAGTTTCCTTACACCATGAGATTATATCACTCCCGTTTACCGAAGGAATACTTTGTGGACATCAAACGTCACTTCATAACTAGGTGATTATAAAGATGGCTTTGAGGTATCTCCGATGGTAAATTATTGGGTGACATATATCAAGAGTGGGATTTGTCCCTCCATGTGACGGAGAAGATATCTCCAGGCCTTCTCGATAATATAGCATCATAAAGTCTCCAGACATGTGATTAGGTGGTAATCACAGAGATCCTATATTATGGACGAGTAAAGAGAACTTGCCGGTGACGAGATTAAACTAGACATGGGGATGTCGACGATTAAATCTCGGGCAAGTAAAATATCGTGAGACAAAGGGAATCGTATACGAGATTAATTGAATCTCTGGCATCGTGGTTCAATCGATAAAGGTTTTCGTTGATTGTGTAGGAATTAATATGGACATCCCGGTCCCGCTATTAATTATTGATAGGATCATGTCTACACATTCTCGAACCCATAGGGTCACACATTTAACGCCCCGATGAAGTTAGGTTTTGCGATGAATTAAATGATGGAATAAATGAATGATGATTCGGAATCTCGGATAGGATCATAGACATCACGAGGAGTTCCGGAGGAGTCCGGAGAATAAGATTCATATAAGGAAAGTAGTTTCCGGAGGTATTGGAAAAGTTTCGGATTTTTCCGGCAGGGTACCGGAAGGTTCTAGAAGGGTCTAGAAGTGGGGCCCATCTAGAAGTGGACCCACATGGACTAATAGGTGGTGCAACAACCCTAATGGGCTGGCCGCACCAAGCCCTAGGCCAACATGGGCCAATTCGGCCGGGACAAGGCAGGGCAGGCAAAGTCCTAGTTGGACTTGGAGGCCGGCCCCTTTCCTGAAAGGAAAGACCCAAGCTGAGTCCCTAAGGGACTCAACTTCGGGGGCCAAGGCAGCCGGCTCCAAGCCCTAGCCTCCACCTATAAAAGAGGGGGGGGGGGGGCGGCACAAGGGGTCCAAGTCCTTGCCGCCCCAAACACTAGCCGCACCCCACCACCTCCACCTCCCAGCCGCACCACCCCTAGCCCTAGGGGCTGCCGCACCACCTCCTCCACCTCTCCCTCTTTCACGGTTTGGCGAAGCCCTGTCTGTGGGAGATCTCCACCATCATCACCAACACACCGTCGTGCTGCTGAGATTCATCTAGCCACGTCTACCTCGCTTGCGGGATCAAGGAGAGGACGTCTTCATCGAGCTGAATATGTGGATACCGCGGAGGTGCTGCTCGTGCGGTACTTTGACGGATTGGATCTCGAGGATAATACATCTCCTCGCGATTAGATACGTCTAGTTGCGGGGATCGACTAGCCAACCCCTGCACCGACAAAATGTTTGTGTTCAATCTTCAAGGGTAAAGATTCGATCTCCTTCTCGCTACTTGCATCTTAGTAGGTCTAGATCCTTGGGGTTTATTCCACTTGTTACGTAGAATTTTTTTTGTTTTCCATGCAATGACCCCTACACTTGTGTGGATTTCATTTGGCTCTTTGAGATATTAATGGACTATCCCATTTTGGGGGAGTGATGTGCTTCATGCAATTCACAATCCTAAAAGGTGTACATGAGGAATACCACTTGGTATTGATATATCTAGATTATCTAGTCACTATGTGGTATGTAATACTCATGAGAAATTCAAATTCTATAATGTCCATTAATTATCTTTAGTTGGATTGTTATTTGCCTCTTGCTTAAATAAAATGGATTATCACATTATGGGGACTAATAAGCTTTGTGCATATTACGAGCCTAGAAAATGTGAACATATGAGGTGTTGCCACTTAGTATTGATATTTTAAATTATCTTGTTCCTATGTGGCAAGTTGCTCAAACAAGCTCCATCTTCTC